>JAVJIF010009305.1:0-169895 GCA_038442645.1 Agave tequilana | reverse complement strand
ATATCTATCCTATAGGAGAGTTATTGTGAGAGTGTTTTTAGATTATCAAAGTGTTTAGATCACCAAGTGTTCATCTTTGTATTTGAGAAGGCGAACTTGCGGGTTCGTGTGGTTTCGAGTTCTTGTGGGAGATCAGTGTAGAGGTGCGACCTCGGCAAGCTAGTGTGCTTGCGTGTGTAGTTCTTGCGAGAACAAGTGAGGGGACTAGTGAGTCCAGGAGTTCTAGTGTGAACTCCTTGTACGTGTTGCGGCACCAAGTGATCCGGTGGGATCGATTCTAGTGGAAATCTTTCATAGTGTTTAAGGCGGGGACGTAGAGCATGGGTGCTCGAACCTCGAAACAAATCTCCTGTGTTTGTGATTGCTCTCTAGCTCTCACTTGTGTTCATATCTTGATTGCTTTTATTATTCGTATTCATTACTTACTTGATATACTTGTGCTTAAATTGATATATGCTTGGGATTGTTTGCTCACACTTGTATTCAACCAAGAGAGCCATAGCGGCACCTAAACTCTTATCTAAAGGAATCTTGAGGAGATAGTTTAAAACTCTTCACCGGGAATTTGGCTACACTCTTGTGTTATACCTTGTGTGTTTAGCTTAATAGTTTTTAAATTACATAAATAGTTTTAATTCCGCATTAATTCATCATTAGATTAGCTAGTCACATATTCGCCCCCCTCTAGCTGATTTCAATTGGTATCAAAGCTTGGTGCTCTTGATTTGGGTCTAACAACCTAGAGCTAAAGATCCTTATATTTGGCTAATCACAATATTTATACACACACATGGATTTCATGTCACCTCCCATGTTTGATATTCTTAACATCCAAACTTGGAAGGTTAAGATGTCAATGTACCTCAAAGCCCTAAATATTCATGTTTATTTTGCCACTATTAAAGATTCAAATTAATTAAATTGTAAAAATTTTGAGGCTAATGCAAAAGCCATCCATGCTAAAAAGTACCCTAAATGATGAATATTTATTTAGGGTTGCTAATTTTGATTCGACTTTTGTAGTATGGTACACTATAGTCTGCCTTGGTGAATAAAAGCAATACTATGCGGGGAGTGAATCAGATGGTGGAAGTGATGCTTCCAACATATGCTACATTGTCCAAGGGTATAACCCTCTTGAGGTAAATTTCAAATCCGAGCTTGATGAGGATGTTGACTTGTCAGATGATGATCTTGCTTCATTTTGTTTCTTGAAAAATATGACTTGCTTAAAAAGGATAATAAGAAATTGAAAAACAAATTTGATTCCATGTTAAAAGAAAAAGATTCCTTTCAAAATAAATTAGAATGCATCTCAAAAGAAAATGATTTGTTGAAAAAGGAGAATATTTCCTTATCTTCTAAATTAAGAGATCTTTGTAAAGGAAATACTTCTTTGAAAAATAAAATTATTTTGGTGGAAAAAGAAAAGAAAATTATTTTCGAAGAAAACAACTCTTTGAAAAGAAAATTTGCTTCAAAAGAAAAGAAAATATTTCTAAAAAGAAAAAGGTTGTTGATTCTCATACTTGCCATGCTCTTCATACAACCATTGATAAAAATGAGATTCAATTTTTGAAAAATAAAATAGATTGTTTAAGTTCAACCTTAAGCAATTGTGCATTTAATCATAATAAATTGGAAACGTTGTTTCAAAAGAAACAAGCTCCACATGTACATGCACATCACCCACAACAAATATATGCACACTTTGCACATCATGATCACACTCATTCTCATATGCATATATTAGAGTGTACAAATGTACACATTGCGGCCACAAAGGCCACTTAGCAAAGTTTTGTTTTGATAAGACAAATCATATTAGTTTTATAAGTACACTTAGAGGGGGGCTAATAGGTGTACGGCTAATCTAATTAACAAAGTGCGAAAATTAA
The DNA here is from genome assembly GCA_038442645.1 of Agave tequilana. Taxonomy (NCBI): domain Eukaryota; kingdom Viridiplantae; phylum Streptophyta; class Magnoliopsida; order Asparagales; family Asparagaceae; genus Agave; species Agave tequilana. The sequence continues at coordinate 167,997 of JAVJIF010009305.1, read as the reverse complement.
AAACTAAATTGCAACACACTTAATGTAACCAACGAGTGTAGCCGAATTCCCGGTGAAGGGCTCTGGACTAACTCCTCTTGATTCCTCTGAATAAGAGTTAAGGTGCTATATGAAGCTCTCGTAGTTAAACACAAGCGAGGCACACACAAACAAGCCAAGCATATAATATATGAATGAGCAATATGAAATGATCCAAGACACAATGTACAAGAGAGAGAGTAAGAGAAAGTGGATCAAACGCAAACACCGAGATTTGTTTCGAGGTTCGAGCACACAGCTCTGCGTCCCCGCCTTCACACAGAAGGATTCCCACTAACTTGTCTACAGAGGACTCCCACACCTCCACTGAGGATTTGGGGCAATACAACCGGAGTACACAACTCCTCTCTCAACCAATACAACCTCTCACAGAGGCAAGGCACAACCAACACAAAAATCACCTCACACAAGAGGGGTAGGCACTTAGCCAATACAAATCAATCACCTCACACTTGAGAGATTCCAACACAAACTCCACCTCTCACTAGAGGGAGCTTAACACAATCTCCACCTCTCACTAGAGGGAGCCAACCACAACTTCCACAATGAAGGAAGTTTACAACTAGGTGGTTTCCACAACCACAAACTAATTTTTTCCACAAAATAAAGATCCTATAGAGAGGATAGAATGATAAGCTCAAGTGTGAGAAAACAAAGTGTTTTGAACAAAGAAAATCACTTGGAAAAATCTCCAAATAGATATAAAATTTTTAGACCAAAAATAAATTCCCAAAAAGACTATTTTCTTTGAAATAAAAACACTTTATAAACAAATAAAGATCAAATCTTTAAAGCTCTAAAAGTCTTTTGAAACTTGAAATAAAACACTTGTGATGAAGGAAATTTCTCTTGAAAAACTTATGCAAAACTGGCCAAAGATTGGGGTATTTATAAGCCTAATCAAAATCTGCCCGTTGGCAGCTAACTAGGCCTAGATTGGCCTTCCGGTCGACCGGCCAATGGTCAAAAATTTGACCGTTGAGCCTGCCGGTCGACCGCTCGGTCGACTGTGCCCAGAACCAGAGAGCAACGGCACTCTGGCCGGTCGACCGCCCGGTCGACCGGGACAACCCGAGAGTGGGTTGCCTTCAGTCGGTCAACTGCTCGGTCGATCGGCCCAAGGGGATGGCTCCGATCGACCGGCCCGGTCGACCGCCAGAGATTGGCAGGGCTGATTATAGGATTTAAAACTTGGGTTTTTAATTATCAAATAAATCCCATAAAATCTCTAAAAATCCACAAAAATAGTTTCAATATAATACTTTGATATACAAACATGTTTGAGTAAATCAAACCGTGTTACAAATATTTTGAACTATTTTTGTAACTTAGAAATTTTGCCAAAAACTAAAAATCCGTATTTTCCAAAACTTGGATTTTTTGAATTGAAACATCGTTTTGTCCAAAACTCATCCAAATACAAAAACATGATATTGAAACAACTTTGAGGCATATAGTATATGGATATAATCCAATATACATATAAAGATATATATATCAATGTTTTTTACTTTAAAATCAAAAAATAAGTTTTGTTAAAATACCAAAACTCCAAATTCATGAAATAGACTATCAAACTAAGTTTGTTTAAATAGTTGAAGCATACATGTATATAGAACAAATCTAATATACATTAAACTATGTAAACTTGTTTTGATTCTATCTATTCATGAAAACCAAGATCGGTTAAACCAAAAACCGAAAAAACCAAAACATGAAACTTAAACAAGTGTGTGTGTTGTGAACTTGAGCATATCACACTATCTAATCTTTAACAAATGGATCTAAACCATAAACTAAACAATGTACCGAAGTCTTCTTGTAGAGCGCCGTCTCCAAATCGACTCGATCCAAACGTGATCCACCGAGCTTGACTCCAAACGAGTGCTAGGTATGAACTTGACGCTCGGGCTCTTGAATCACCATGTGAAAGCTCCAAAACACCTTTGTTGAAGCTAATCACCTACTAATATCTTGGTTAAGTATCTGAAACTAAACATCACAAGATTATTAGTAAACTATAACTACATGAGTTAATCATCATCAAAACTAGAGTGGAAGGCCTCTGGGCCAACAATCTCCCCCTTTTTGATGATGACAAAACTCATGGAGTTATATATGCATGGATTAAAGTTAAGCTTCAAAGAAGCTCCTCCTTAACTCGTGCATAGCAATAAACAATAAGATATGCAATGAATATTAAATATGAATATGCATCAACATGCATAAAATAATAAAATGAACATGCTCTTGAAACCAAACTTTTAAAATAAATTCCTTTTCCTTTTTGAAATAAACATGTTCTTAAATAATTGTTCTTGATACCAATAAAAGTTTCAATTTGAAAAATTTTATCAATAAAAGCAATAAAAGCTTTTGATATCAATCAATAAAAACTCTCGATACCAATTGAAAGATAATCAATAAAAGCTCTTGATACCAACAATAAAAATTTAACAAAAGTACTTGATACCAATAAACCAAAACAACAAAATATGTTCTCTTGATACCAAAATCAACAAAACATCAAAACATAAAACAAACTCTCTTGATATCAATATGAAACAAACTTTGGTATAAATTTACAAATAAACAATAAAAACATGCATATAAACTCAAATACTTCTCCCCCTTTTTGTCAGTCATCAACAAAGGGGTCAAGAAAACAATAAAACAATGTTCTTTCCCTTTTTGTCTTAAACAAAAAAAAATCAATAAGGGGTGAAATCAAATCAAAACATTATGATACCAATTGAAAAACAATTTAGTGCATCATGATATCAATTAAAAATAAATAAAACATACCAATTGAAAGTACATAAAACAAATGTTTTTAATTTAAATAAACATGTCTATAATTTACCAATTGTAAGTAATTAAAACATGTTGAAGAAATTAATCAAAAATTTTGATATCAATAGAATGATGTAAACATATATGAATCTTGATATAAATAGTAAATATTAGTACCAATAGAAAGTAATTTTTCATTAGGAGCATATGATACCAAAATAATCAATATCATTTTTCAATCATTTTTCAACATAAAGTGTGAGAGTAAAATACGAAAGGTAAACAAAACCAATTAAAAATACGAATTTTCTCCCCCTTTATGAAATACCAAATAAAATGATGCATAAGCTTGTATAAGATACCGATTGAAACATAATCAATTGAAATAAAATATCCATTTAAGAAATCAAGCTTAGCATAACTAGAATTTGTGCTCAAAGATATAGAGATATAGTAAGCACAAATAAAGCATATATATATGTATGAAAAATTTAATATCAATCGAAATTGATATTATTTGAAGTGTAAGCATACATATATAAAAACATATATGAGTATACAAAAAGAATGTCAATAGTGATACCAATTGAAAAAAATCCAATGATACCAATTCAAAACATAATAAAATCAAGTGCATAACTCAATACTTCCTACCACCCATTTCACCGTTTCATGCACATATTTTAAATGGATTTTCAATAATAAGCATACAAGGTATGGTCGCCCAACCAACCGCCCTTGGATGGGTAGGGGTTTTTTAAAAAAGTTTAAAAATATAATATGTTTGAAAAACTCTACCATAATGAAGAATACGAACTAGTTATATGAAAAATTTGTAAACTAGTACGAAATGCTTCAAGTAAGGAATAAAACAAATATATATTCATGAAAAACATGTAGATCACATGATCACCAAACACTCAAAATCTATATAGCATATATAGTCTCATGAAAACAAATCATGAGTAAACAAAAATGATGTGAGTGTACAAGTTTTGTGTGAAAGACATAGTCATGAAAATAGGCAATTAAGCTCAATATAAAATTCCTTAAATACATGAAAATCATCAAAAATTAGAATCCTTCAAGGTCTATGTATGTCATGTACAAACTAAAGTATACATACATACCCAAATATAAACGAGTCCACAAAAGTATATGCATGAAGGCAAGTGACTCAAGGATGTATATGTATAGCTATTAATTTGGACAAAATAGACATATACATGAAGTTAAACATAAACATGAAAAATATGTACAAAATGGGAATACAAGTCAAAATGTATGAATCATCAAAACTAGGCTATACTAGTACATCTAATAAGTACAAATGAGCGTTTAAGTACAAACACATAATAATCTATTTGTGGCTCACTAGTTGTACAAGTATATATATCCAAGTTTTAATGAAAACTAACACCTAAACATGTAATCAAAACATGAAGCTTAGAATTCAAAACAAAAACTCATATGTTCATAATGGCAAATGCCCATGAATTAGATCAAGAACATATACATTAGTTACACTAAAGTGAGAACACTAAATATGGGTCCATGTAAACTTGGGTGTCTCAAATACTAATCATGCATGTCATAAGACTAATAAACATGGCATATGGCATAATGAACATTAAAACAAGACATGCTAGAAATCAACAATTTGAAAAGCATGTAAACATATGAGGAGTTAGAGATCGTTATCAAAATCATGAAGGCAACTCTTCATGTCTCCAAAACAAGGTGGTCCTCCCACCAAACACCCCTTGAAAGTGATGCATCCAAATTGTCACCATTAAGCTCGGAACGCATCCACCTCAAGGCACCATCGCTCTCACGTCATGCAAGAGCCCACACCTACATCAAATAGCATAGGGGTGGTCTTTGGTACCATGCTCTTTTGGGTCCATGGGGGTTAGCTCCTTTCCTAACCCAAACAAACTTAGTTGCTAAATTTGAATCATGTAACTTATCATAGCAAAATTTAGCAAGGTTGCCCTTACGTCCATAATGTGTACAAGTGTACGCATGAGCATACATCGTGTTATGGGAGTGAACGTGGGAAGCTTGTGTATGCTGTGATTTGTGTGTATGCATAGAAGGAACTTGTTTCTTTCGAAACATAGATTCCAAACGTGTGTGATTCAAAGCACAATGGCTCAAAGTGGAGCCCAAACAATCCACACTCTTCTTTACAAACAAATATCATTATCAATCCTAGAAGAAGAGGTGCATGCAATAGGTGAGCTAGATGAAGAAGCTATACTAGCATGGCAAACATGTGTGTCTAAATCATTTTTCAAAGATTTATTTTCATTTATGCAAACTTCTAAATCTTTTGAAATCAAATCAATCTTGTTTTTCAAAGAAACATTTTCTTTTACAATAAAGTCAAGTTTTGAAGACAAAGCTTCATTTTTCTTCAAAACCTCATTTCAATCATTTTTCTTTTTCAAAATCTTGTTTTCATTTAAAACAAGTTCAAGTTGGGTTTTCAAAGAGTCACACTCATTTGAAATCTCAACCTTCTCTTGTAAAGCCAATTCAAGTTTTAAAAACAAATCCTTATTTTCTTTTGTTAACTTACAAGTTTTCTTTTACAAAACTTTATATTTTCAAGGAGGTTCTCACAAACAATAGATAACTCTTAATTTAATGCATCGGCATCCATACTATCAAGATCATCAAATGAAGAGCTAGCACTATCTAGTTGAGTGTCCGAAGTACCTCAAGGGAGTCATTCCCTTGGACCATGTAGCATCGTTGTTCGGATTCATCCTCACTAGATTCCTTCTCCATTTGGATTGGCAATTAAAGCTCGGAGGAGGTCAACGTGTTCCACACTGCAAAGGCGGAATCACAGTTAGAAACCAACATAAGATATTCTTTGTTTAGCGTGCTTCTAAGTGCCTCAAGGGCTTGTGCATTGGCCTCTATATGTTTGCTATTACCAAGATAAGATTTCTTGGTAGTGGCAAGAAAAACATGCAAGCCTAGGGTTTTTAGGTACATATTCATCCTAAATTTTCACATGTCAATGTTGGAAACATCAAACATGGGAGGTGCCAAGCAATCCATGAGTGTGTGTAAACAATATATGTGTGCAAATGCAAATAATAGATTAGCAAAACTAAGATCACACTCCTAGGTGGTTAAACCAAATATCAGGAGCGTAGGCTCTGATACCAATTGTAAGTACACCTAGAGGGAAGGTGAATAGGTGTATGGTTAATCTAATTAACAAAGTGCGGAAATTAAAAACTAAATTGCAACACACTTAAGTAACCAACGAGTATAGCTGAATTCCTGGTGAAGGGCTCTGGACTAACTCCTCTTGATTCCTCTGAATAAGAGTTGAGGTGCTATATGAAGCTCTCGTGGTTAAACACAAGTGAGGCACACACAAACAAGCCAAGCATATAATATACGAATGAGCAATATGAAATGATGCAAGACACAATGTAAAAGAGAGAGAGAGAGAGTAAGAGAAAGTGGATCAAACGTAAACACCGAGATTTGTTTCGAAGTTCGAGCACACAGCTCTACGTCCCCGCCTCCACACAGAAGGATTTCCACTAACTTGTCCACACAGAACTCCCACACAGGGAACCTCCACTGAGGACTTGGGGCAATATAACCGGAGTACACAACTCCTCTCTCAACCAATATAACCTCTCACAGAGGCAAGACACAACCAACACTAAAACCACCTCACACAAGAGGGGTAGGGACTTCGCCAATACAAATTAATCACCTCACACTTGAGGGATTCCAACACAAACTCCACCTCTCACTAGAGGGAGCTAAACACAATCTCCACCTCTCACTAGAGGGAACTAATCACAACTTCCTCAATCACCTCACAATAGAGGGATACCAAATCAATCTCCTCTCACTAGAGGGATATCACAATGAAGGAAGTTTACAACTAGGTGGTTTCCACAACCACAAACTAATTTTTTTCACAAAATAAAGATCCTATAGAGAGGATAGAATGATAAGCTCAAGTGTGAGAAAATAAAGTGTTTTGAACAAAGAAAATCACTTGGGAAAAATCTCCAAACAGATATAGAATTTTTAGACCAAAAACAAATTCCCAAAAGACTATTTTCTTTGAAATAAAAACACTTTAAAAACAAATGAAGATCAAATCTTTAAAGCTCTAAAAGTCTTTTGAAACTTGAAATAAAACACTTGTGATGAAGGAAATTTTCTCTTGAAAAACTTATGCAAAACTGGCCAAAGATTGGGGTATTTATAAGCCCAATCAAAATCTACCCGTTGGCAGCTGACTAGGCCCAGATTGGCCTTCCGGTCGACCGACCAATGGTCAAAAATTTGACCGTTGAGCCTGCCGGTCGACCGAGCGGTCGACCGTGCCTAGAACCAGAGAGCAACGGTTCTCTGGCCGGTCGACCGCCCGGTCGACCGGGACAATCTGAGAGTGGGTTGCCTTCAGTCGGTTGACCGCTCGGTCGACCGGCCCAAGGGGCTGGCCTACGTGCATGTCCTTGTGCACGTCGGTCGACCGGTCTGGTCGACCGACTTTGGCTCCGGTTGATCGGCCCGGTCAACCGCCAGAGCCTGGCAGGGCTGATTATAGGATTTAAAACTTGGGTTTTTAATTATCAAATAAATCCCATAAAATCTCTAAAATTCACAAAAATAGTTTCAGTATAATACTTTGATATACAAACATGTTTGAGTAAAATCAAATCGTGTTACAAACATTTTGAACTATTTTTGTAACTTAGAAATTTTGCCAAAAACCAAAAATCCGTATTTTCCAAAACTTGGATTTTTTGAATTGAAAAATTGTTTTGTCCTAAACTCATCCAAATACAAAAACATGATATTGAAATAACTTTGAGGCATATAGTATATGGATATAATCCAATATACATATAAAGATATATATCAATGTTTTTGACTTTAAAATCCAAAAATAAGTTTTGTTAAAATACAAAACTCCAGACTCATGAAATAGACTATCAAACTAAGTTTGTTTAAATAGTTTAAGCATACATGTATATAGAACAAATCTAATATACATTAAATCATGAAAACTTGTTTTGATTCTATCTATTCATGAAAACCAAGATCGGTTAAACCAAAAACTGAAAAACCAAAACATGAAACTTAAACAAGTGTGTGTGTTGTGAACTTGAGCATATCACACTATCTAATCTTTAACAAATGGATCTAAACCATAAACTAAATAATGTACCGAAGTCTTCTTGTAGAGCGTCGTCTCCAAGTCGACTCGATCTAAATGTGATCCACCGAGCTTGACTCCAAACGAGTGCTAGGTATGAACTTGACGCTTGGGCTCTTGAATCACCATGTGAAAGCTCCAAAATACCTTTGTTGAACCTAATCACCTACTAATATCTTGGTTAAGTATCTGAAACTAAACATCATAAGATTATTAGTAAACTATAACTACATGAGTTAATCATCATCAAAATTAGAGTGGAAGGCCTCTGGGCCAACAGTTTTGCTAATAAAAATGTTTGGGTTCCGAATAATGCTAACCCCCGTAGACCCAAAAGAAAATGGGTACCAAAATCTTCACCTCTTGTACTTGATGTAGGTATGGGCTCTCACATGACGTGAGAGAATTGGTCCTTGGTGGTGAATGCATGGGCTAGATGGACATACAATTGTTGCATCACTATCAAGGAAGTTTGGTTGGAGGACCACCATGGTTCAGAGATATAGAGATGTGCCCTAATAGTTTTGATAAGTATCTCTAACTCCTTATTTATTTACATGCTTTTAGATTATTGATTTTTAGCATGTTTTTCATGACTTTTATTAAATGCTATGTTATTTAGACTTATGACATACATGTATAGTAATTGAGATACACCCATGTTCATATAGATTCATATTTTGTGTTCTTACTTTAGTTTAGCTATTGTATATATCATTACTCTAAAACATGTACATTTACCTTAATAATCATATTTGTTTATTGTTTTTCACTTCATATTTTGATTACATGTTTAAATGTATATTTTCATTAAAACTTGTGTATATGCTCGTACAACTACTGAGCCACATTTGATTATTATTTGTTTGTACTAAATTGCTGATTTGTGCACATTAGATATACTAGTATCGCCTAGTTTTGATGATTCGTGCATTTTAGCTTGTTTTCACTATTCTTATGCATGTTTTGCTTCATGTATATGTTATTCTTATCTAAAGTTAATAAATATACATGTATACCCTTGAGTCTCTTGCCTTCATACAAATTATATTATAGACTCTTTTGTGTTTAGGATATATATGTATATTTTTAGTGTTGGATAAAACATACATATACTTTGAAGTTTATTTTTAAATGAAAAATGAATTTTCATGATTTTCTTATGTTTGACGGTTTTGAGTATTATTGATTATTTTCATGAATATGCAAATCGCATAACCTTTGTACACTCACATTATTTTTTTTTACTCATGATTTTTGTTTCATGAGCACATTTTTGAGCTTTATACATTTCGAGTGTCAATTCTTGTGTTATTAGCATGTTTCATGGGATATATGATTTGGTTTCATGTTTTGAAGGATCTTTAACTAGTTTCACTAAAAGTACTTTAACTAGTTATTTATTCTTCATTTGGTAGTGTTTTTAAAATACAACCATTTTCAAATCTTATTTTTGTAAACTTCAACCCTTTAAGGACGGTTGGATGGGCGACCATGCCTTGTATGCTCAAATTAATTTTTTTTATCATGTGCATGAATAGGCCGGATAGTTATGAGTTATACACATGATTTTCATATTATTTCATCTTTGTATACTCATATATGTTTTCATATATATGTATGCTTCAAATTTCAAATAATATCAATTTCAATTGGTATTTTCATTTTCATACATATATATGATTTGATTATGCTTGATTTATAATATTCTTACATATTTAAAGCACAAATTATGTTTATGCTAAGCTTGACTAATTTTTGAATGTTAATTGGTATTTTAAAGAGCTTATGCATTATTTTCAATTGGTATTTTAATTGATATCAAAGGATACTTCATATTTTACCTTTTAATTAATGTTAAAATTTACAATATACTACAATTGGTATCAATATGTTTCGATTTCAATTGGGTTTCGATTTCAATTTGTATCAAAAATGTTTTACCTTTTATTTGGTATCAAAATTTACTATATATTTCAACCATATATTTCAATTGGTATCAAAATATAAAATATTTTACTTTCATTGATATCAAAATTTACAAATATTTCAATTTCAATTGGTATCAAAAATTTTCAATTTCAATTGGTATCAAAAATCTTTAAAGTGATTTTTGAAAAAAAAATGTTTTGATATGTATTGCTTATATGCAAGGGGAGCTTAACATCTCTTCTATATATAGATTCATGTTGAGTGTATCTTATATTGAGGAGCTTGACATCTCTTCTTTATATGGTACACATGTGTAGAGGGAGTTTAACATCTCCACTTATATATTGTATATTATACTTTATGTGAGTTAGGGTTTCGTCATTCCTTCTTCATATAATGCATGTATGCTGGGGAGCTAACTTACCGTTTTCCTCTACATGAATGTATATAACATATATTTATCTTTATTGTTGATTTATTTTTCACCCCTTTGTTGATGATTGACAAAAAAAGGGAGAATGATTTTTAGTTTATATATGCATATTTAGAAATTGAATTTATGCATATATTGAGTTTATGCATGTTTTATATTTTACGTTTATACAAAAAGGGGGAGAAGGATTTTGAAAGTTTATACATAAAGGGGGAGAAGGTTTTTGGGGAGAAGAATTTTGATTTATTGATCGGTCACTAAGATTGTACATTTATTATCATATTCTCATACTTATTATAAAATAAAATCTGCTTTTTTTCTAATTATTGTTAATTTATTTGCAGGCCATTCCTAAAGGAGAGTGAAGAGAAATGAGCCCAAAAGCCCATCAAATTCTGAATTAAATCAGAATAAATTCGACATCAGGGAATCAAGGCAAATCTTGGCAAATCAGAGAGGTTGAAAAGCGGTTGAAATGAATCATCCCAAATCAAGCGGTTGAAGCCAAATATCAAAGGCTGTTTTATCACAATTCTGGAGCTGTACCGAGAAATCCAGCTGAAGATAAAGCCAGAACGCGAAACCAGGAGGCACTATCTCCCCGTTGTGGCCACCTGACCACAACCAGGCCTTGAAAACGCGGAAAAAAACCTCGTTTCTGCGGTTTTGTTACTTCAGTTGGAGGAGCATTTGCTCCCCCTATCTTCTCAGGCCTCTCCCCTCTGGGTTTTTGCCTATAAAAGGTAGGTTTTTCACTTAAAAAAGAACGACCAAGCAGAGAGTAGAGCATAGGCTAATTTGTAGTTTGTAACTTAGGTTTTTATTTTCTTTCATGTAATTTTTATTTTCTTTATGTAACTGAGAAGAGATGATACTTTCATGGAGGAATGAGAGCAAGCTTGTACTGCAGGTGACACCGGTGTAAGTGATCTCTACTATCATTGTTATTTGAATTGAGTCAAAGTTACTTTTTCTTCTTTACTCTTGTTTTCGTTTACTCTCCTCTAATGTGTTGCAATCCAAGTGAATCTGTTAGCCTCGAGACTGCTTCGCCATTTGCAAGTGCCCTTGACGGCCTATGGTGATGAACAACTATTCTCTTGCTAGTATAGCTTGCCCTTTTATTCTTAGTGTAGATCGGGAATGGGAAAGATCCTATACACCATGGTTGATCGCCTTCAAAGACAAGGTAAGTCATAGCTACGAATCCAAGGTATATGAGCACAAAAGTTGTAAGTAACTTTTAGTTTCTTTCTTTTCTTTTAATTCTTTAGTTTAGAACACCACAATCTACCTCTTCTTCTATCATTCCTTTTCCATTTCTTTGTACATATCATTTCTAGTTTTTCTATCTTCTTAATCTACCATCTTCTTCCTAACTCACTTTAACCTAATTTTTCTCTTTTTCTTTACAAGAACTAAAAGAAGAATTTTAACCATACTTTGTACCTTAAAGGAAAACTTACTAAAAAGCTTTCATCGCTAGTCCCTCTTTGTGGATCACGACCCGCATAGCCACTTGCTATCGCGGTAGAATTGAGCACTTGCACATTTCTATTTTAAAGTTCTGAAATTCTGTATTTTGTGTGCAGGTTTTACCTCAATCAAATTTTGGCGCCGTTACTGGGGAGAGACGGTAAGTTACTCTCTTTAAAGTTTACATTTTTGGTTAACCTTCTTCTTTATTTTTGGTGCACAGATTTAACAACAAGGAATATCTGTTGCAGTGGATATATAAGTGGCCCTAGACTCTGCTCAAGAAAGCAGAGCCCAGAAGCCCTCAGATTTGTTACATTCTAGTGACAAAACTGAGTGAACTACTAACCTGTATTTTTTCAGGTTGGCTGAATTGAAAATCTGAATTTCTGTAGCATTTATCTCCTTGTTTGACTCACTGTATATACATTTTTAACATAACAGTAAAAAGTTGATTGTAAATGTTAAAAATGATTTAGACTTTGCATTTAGGCACGTGTCTATTTCATTTCATTTTCTATTTACTGTTGAAGAGTGCTGGAGCCAAGGTATGTGTGCATAGCATTTAGTATAAGGTTCTTTCTTGTATGAAATATTGCGTGAATGTTACTTTTTTTCTATATACTTGTACACTGCACTAAATTGATTTAAGGACTTGTCCTATAAACAAGATAAGGTGGGGAAGTCATTACCCTCCCTTAGCCCACAAACAATCTCCTCATTCACTAACCCAAGCCAAACTAAAAATGACTAGACATTGGCCCTAGGGACATCTCGGACTCAATTAGGAGATTATCCTAAGGGGGAATGTGTTAGAATTTGACTCCTGCAAAATCAGTATCTAAGGAAAGGGATTAAGGGGCGAAACCCCGAAGGCTGGTGGTTTGGCTTAATTAGGCCCGTCGCTCTTACGCGGATACCTCCCACCAATCTTGCCCTGACCTGGATGATTAGCTTGTGGTCAAAATCTACATTATACCTTCCGTGGACAGTTTAACCAGCTAGGAGTCATCAAGGTCTAAGGTTTACCCTAACTTAGGTTAGATTTTTTTTCTTTTTATTGGTTTGCTTATTTGTTTGTGTTTTATTGTGTGATATGGCTTATAACAACAATTTTTCTAATTTTAATGGTAATCTATATTACACACCAACCTCTTTTTCGGATATTACCAACCCGACATATCATAACTTTAACCAACATAGTGTGCCAGATTAGTCTTATCCGAATCAATATAACCCATGCCCTCAATCTTATAACCATAGTTTTCAGAATAATTTCAACTCTTCACAGAGTCAATGGGGATTCACCTCCCCGAGTCCAATTTTCAACCAACTTGTCCTCATTATCCACCTTGTCCATAATATTTCTAAGATTCATACTCAGTTCCACCAGTCCAAAATAGAAAACCATCAATTTTGGAAATGAGTATGCATGAGTCCAAACAACAATCACAAAATCTGATGGACTCACAATTTCACCACCATTTTCAAAACAACACTTCATCTTTTCAAGACCAATCGCAATAAAATGATAAACCAATCAACTATGAAAAGATGCTTGAAGCCATAACTAAGGCTCAAAACGCTCGTAATCATGACATAGATATGATGGTCCAAACCTACGTTCTCACCGTTTGGCCAGTTCTGATATCGCTAACCATTCTGTTAGAGCCGAAGAGTCATGTTGTTTTGGAAAACAAGGTCCATTTCAGCACAATCATTTGAACTTACCCAAACTCCAAATTTTGAAAGTGACATTGACAGTTTGGCAAGTTATTCCTTTCCTGAAATTGAACTTGAGAATGAAATAATCATGAACCTCAACTTAGTGATTCAATTCTACTTCCCAATTCAATTATGACTCCGATGTCTTCACCTGATTTCAATCTTTTTCCCGAGTCAACATTGGATCCTGTGCCAATTCATAATGAAATTGAATCGCCCATATTTTATGATCATCACATTAAACTTGACCAATTTCATACTTTTGAAAGTCCCATTGACAAATTAGCAAGTTCTCATTTTATAAAATTGAACTCAATGAGAAATGTGACCTAGATTCTCAATTTTGTGATCCTGTTCAAATTCCCGAATCAATATTGACTCCTGTTTTGTTACCCGACTTGAGTAATATTTTAGAGTCAGTTTTGATTCCTACACCTGTCGTTCTTGAACTTGAATCACCAATATTAAGTCACATTCCATTGTGGGGAAATGAATGTGGACTTGAGTTTCAACTTCTAGATTTGGACCCACTTCTTGAACCAATCTCGACTTCTGAACCTTTACTTGACTTAAGTCATTTTTCTGAGTCGGTATTAGTTCCCATACTTTCAAAGTTATTGGTTCCCATACTTCCAAAGTCCACGTCAATCATTTCATCTTTTCAAACTCCATTTTGGGACAAGGTGGTTGACAAAATTGACTCCGAAATTAATTATGAAATTTGGAAATTAGATGGGGTTAAATTTTTAATAAAAATAATTCATGTATACATCATTTTAGTGGGTTATATTAGAGAGATTTCTGGTGGGTTCCTCCGAACTCCACGAAAAGTCGATTGGGCCGCATTTCGTGGACCAATCAGACCACCACCGGAACCACCACCTTAAGGTAGTATTTTCCTTCCCTTTCTTCTTTTTCATGCATCTATGCATTAATTCATACATTGAGGACAATGCATGAGATAGGTGTGGGGGAGGGTTCTAACATAACTTAAGTTTTTTCTTTTTATTAAAAACAAAAAAAACAAAATTTTTTTTTAACATTTTCTTTACTTTTAAAAACTTTTGAAAATAGAAACAATATTTTGACATATTTTTTGTAAGAAATTAAGTCAATTTAAGGAATAGGAAAATCAAAATTAGGATTTCTTAAACTTGGTCAAAATAAGATTATTTGTTTGATTTTTAGGGTTAGAAAGATAATTTGTCAAAGTAATTTAGTCTTAATCTTTACCTTAATGAAATATGCACACTTCATACACTTACACACTTAGGGTTCAAAAACAAAGATTCTTATGCCTTATTAAAAGAAAGAGAGAGAGAGAGAGAGAAAATATATCTATGAAAGATGAACAAATCTAATTATTGATTAGCTAGGTGCTTTGGCCTAAGTAAGCCTTGGTATTTATGCGAAAGATGATTAGATAAGTTTGAGAAAAATATATATATAAAAAAAATCCTCTGATTAAGCTGGGCATTTGTGCCTAATAAAGCATAAGCATTCACGCCTAAAAGTGATTTATATAATAAAATGCTTAGTTTTGTGGCCTTATTTGTTCGAGTTCTTAAGTCCTTGTGGTGTTTTCTCACCCTGTGCCCTAAGACCGTTTAGTTTGGAAGTCATCGATTAAAGGCTCGTTACATGGGCAGATTAGAAAGCCTAATAGAACTAAGGAATAATACCACCAAAATATATATCTATATATACATATATAAATAAATAAGGCATAAAAGTTAGAGTTAAAGAACCCTTAGTCAAAATTTTCACGGTCACAAGGCGCATATGACTTAGGGTAAAGTAATAGACTAGATGAGAAGTACAATTTGACTCCTTATTTTGATTGATAACAAGTTTTTGAATAGAGACTAAGTTTAGGAATGAAAAATTCAGTTTTCCTATAACTTATAGATTACTTAAAACGTACAATAATATTTCAAATATTTTTCTTTCAAAATGTGTTTTCAAAACACTAACATTTTTCTCTTTCTTTATGGATTTTGTGGGTGTAATTCACTGAAAACCCTCACGAGACAAAACTCGTCCTCTAGAGGAAACCTAAAGGTTTAACGGCTTGTTGCACATGCTCAGTGCAATCGCGTGACCTGCGAAAGTGGTCTAATAACCCTTAGTATAGTTTAGTTATTTTGCTCGAGGACGAGCAAAAGATAGGTATGGGGGTGTGATCGGTCGCTAAGATTGTACATTTTTATCATATTCTCATACTTATTATAAAATAAACTCTATTATTTTCCTAATTATTGTTTAATTTATTTGCAGGCCCATTCCTAAAGGAGAGTGAAGAGAAATGAGCCCAAAAGCCCATCAAATTCTGAATTAAATCAGAATAAATTCGACATTAGGGAATCAGGGCAAATCTTAGCAAATCAGAGAGGTTGAAAATCGGTTGAAATGAATCATCCCAAATCAAGCGGTTGAAGCTAAAGATCAAAGGCCATTTTATCACAATTCCAGAGCTGTAACGAGAAATCTAGCTGAAATAAAGCCAGAACGCGAACCAGGAGGCACCATCCCCCGGCTGTGGCCACCTGGCCACAGCTAGGCCGCGAAAACTAGGGAAAACCGCGTTTTCGCGGTTTTGTTACTTCAGTTGGGGGAGCGTTTGCTCCCCCTATCTTCTCACGCCTCTCCCCTCTGGGTTTTTGCCTATAAAAGGCAGGTTTTTCACTGTAAAAGAAGAACGACCAAGCAGAGAGTAGAACTTAGGCTAATTTGTAGTTTATAACTTAGGTTTTTATTTTCTTTTTGTAATTTTTATTTTCTTTATGTAACTAAGAGGAGATGATACTTTCATGAAGGAATGAAAGCAAGCTTGTACTGCAGGTGACACCGGTGTAAGTGATCTCTTCTTCCTTTATTATTTGAATTTAATCAAAGTTACTTTTTCTTCTTTACTCTTGTTTTCATTTACTCTCCTCTAATGTGTTGCAATCCAAGTGAATCTGTTAGCCTCGAGACTGCTTCGCCATTTCAAGTGTCCTTGACGGCCTATGGTGATGAACAACTATTCTCTTGCTAGTATAGCTTGCCCTTTTATTCTTAGTGTAGATCGGGAATGGGGAAGATCCTATACACTATGCTTGATCGCCTTCAAAGACAAGGTAAGTCGTAGCTACGAAGACAAGGTATATGAGCACAAAAGGGGTAAGTAACTTTTGGTTTCTTTCTTTTCTTTTAATTCTTTAGTTTAAAACACCACAATCTATCACTTCTTCTATCGCTCCTTTCCATTTCTTTGTACATATCATTTCTAGTTTTTTCATCTTCTTAATCTACCATCTTCTTCCTAACTCACTTTAGCCTAATTTTTCTCTTTTTCTTTACAAGAACTAAAAGAAGAATTTTAACCATACTTTGTATCTTAAAGAAAAACTTACTAAAAAGCTTCTCCTTGTGGATCACGACCCACATAGCCACTTGCTATCGTGGTAGAATTGAGCACTTGCACATCTCTACTTTAAAGTTCTGAAATTCTGTATTTTGTGTGCAGGTTTTACCTCAATCATTTATGCACGTTTCTCTCACCTTGTTTATGCATATATATTTGTTTAGTTTTATGCACTTCATTGAATATCTATTTGTTATTTATATGCATGAGTTAAGGGGGAGCTTCTATGAAGCTTACCTTTAATCTACGCATATATAACTCCATGAGTTTTGTCATCATCAAAAAGGGGGAGATTATTGGCCCGAAGGCCCATCACTCTAGTTTTGATGATGATTAACTCATGTAGTTATAGTACTAATGATCTTGTGTTTAATTAGTATCAGATATTTGATCAATATCTTAGTTGGTGTTTAGCTTCAACAAAGGATTTAAAGTCAAAGTTTTGAAGCTAGCATGTGTTGATTCAAGAGCTCGCACATCAAGATTGCATCAAGTACTCAAGAGGAGTCTAGCTCATTGGATCAAGGTTTGGACCAAGTCAAGAAGGAGTAGATGATTTTCAAGAGAAGATTTTTAAGAAGACTTGTGTCCTATTTGTAAGTGTCAAGATTTTATTTTTAGATATAATGTAAAGGATAGATTAGTTGGTGGATTGCTCAAGTTCATATACACTCACACACAAGATTTATATGTGTTTTCATAATAGAGTTTTCATTTTGAAAAATACCGGTTTGATTTTTAAAATCAAATATGCATGTTTTTATCAAAACTTATTTGGAGCCTATTGTCAAAAACATAGATATTCCATCATATATATGCAGTGGATCATATCCATACATACTAAGCTTCAAGAGTGTTTAGAGTATCTTGTTTTTGAATTTGGAAAAGTTTTGAAAAAATCGTTTTTGGTTTTTTTTAAGGCAAAACTTCTATATTACAAAAATAGTTCAAAATATTTGTAATATGTTTTGATTTTTTTATAAAACATGTTTGTATATCAAAGTATATCAATGAACTTATTTTTGTAGAATTTATGAGAATTTATGGGATTTTATTGAAGGAAAAAAGACCAAGTTTTAAACCCCTATAACATGTGTTCTGGCCTTCTGCCGGTCGACCACACGGTCGACCGAGCTAGAGGTCGGTCGACCGATGTACACAACGGTGCACGTCTTGTTTGTCTGGAGGGTCGGTCGATCGCTAGAGAGTTCTGCTCTCTGGATATGGCCCCGTCGACCGGGCGGTTGACTGGCAGAGAGCTTCTGCTCTCTGTATCCAGGCCTTGGTCGACCGCCGGTCGACCGATGGCACAACGGTCAGAAATTTGACTGTTGGCTGGTCGATAGGGCGGTCAACCCACAGCAGGGAATCCTGTTGATTTGGCCTCCAACGGCGATATTTTGGGAACCTATAAATTGGGGTTCCCTTGGACTGTTTTCTATAAGATTTTAATTAAGTTTTCAAGATAGTTTTTCCTATACTTATAAGTGTTTATCACTACTTGTTTTAGAGCAAAATACTTCCATATCAAAAGGAGAGTTTTTCAAGAGTGTTTTGTAAAAGAAATTTCTTGAGTTTTCACCACCAAATAAATTCTAGTTTTTTCACACAGACTTGAGCTTTCCATTGCTATATCTATCCTATAGGAGAGTTGTTGTGAGAGTGTTTTTAGGTTATCAAAGTATTTAGATCACCAAGTGTTCATCTTTGTATTTGAGGAGGCGAACTTGCGGGTTCGTGTTGTTTCGAGTTCTTGTGGGAGCTTGGTGTAGAGGTGCGGCCTCGGCAAGCTAGTGTGCCTGCGTGTGTAGTTCTTGCGGAAATAAGTGAGGGGACTAGTGAGTCCAAGATTCTAGTGTGAACTCCTTGTAGGTATTGCGGCACCGAGTCATCATGTGGGATCGATATTAGTGGAAATCCTTCATGTTGAAGACGGGGACGTAGAGCAAGGGTGCTTGAACCTCGAAACAAATCTCCCGTGTTTACGATTGCTCTCTATCTCTCACTTGTGTTCATATCTTGCTTGCTTTTATTATTCATATTCATTACTTGCTTGATATACTTGTGCTTAAATTGATATATGCTTGGGATTGTTTGCTGACACTTGTATTCAACCAAGAGAGCCATAGCGGCACCTCAACTCTTATCTAGAGGAATCTTGAGGAGATAGTCCAGAGCCCTTCACTGGGAATTCAGCTACACTCTTGTGTTATACCTTGTGTATTTAGCTTAATAGTTTTTAGATTACATAAATAGTTTTAATTCTGCATTAATTCATCATTAGATTAGCTAGTCACCTATTCACTCCTCTCTAGGTGATTTCAGCAATATCCCCGTTGATCTTCAAGCAAACCAAATTGATCCATATAAATCTGATTTTAACTGATTTTTATTTGGTATTATCTTCTCCTTCTCCATTAATTATCACCTGCAAAAATAGACAATATGACAAGTTAATTGCAGAGCTTATTACAGGATAATTGTAGGAATGTATTAATAAATAGTGCAATATACCTGTATGATCAGCTCCAGCCAGCGATCGACCCGGCGGTCGATCAGACCTAGAGCACAGAGTTCTGTGCACATCTATGCACAAGCAGTCAACCACTCAACTGACCGGCTAGAACTCATATTCTGCTCTGCTCAGAGGGCGGTCGACCAAGCGGTCAACCGGCTTTAGCCCAAAAATATTTTCCTTTATATTTTAAAACTCATTTAAAATTCAAATAAATTCTCATAAATTCTAAAAAATTAATTCTTATAAATACTATTTGGCACAAATATGTGTTATAAAAATTATCCCATATTAAAAACATTTGAATCAAAAAGATTTTGAAAACATAAAAACTTATTATACAAAATTCAAAACCATTTTGTACAAATCACAAACTTAAAACTTAAACTTTTGATCTTCAAAATCAATATCAAACTTTGGTGTATGTATAATCATGAGCAATCAATTCTAATCTAAACTTCACAAGAATCTAAACAACATGAGTCATCCTCGATCCTCCACTTTATCTTGACTCAATCCAAACGTAATTCTTATTGGTCTAGACTTCTGTTGAGTACATGATATGATCTTATGCTTAAGCTCTTTACTCAATGCTAGATAGTTTCAAAACTTGACTTTGAGTCTATTGATGAAGTTAAACATAAAATCCATGATCTTGATTAAATTTGTAATTAAAATATCACAAGATCATTAATATTATAGCTATATGAGTGATTAAGCTTAAACCTGCACACAAAATACAGTATTTCAGAACTTCAAAATAGAGATGTGCAAGTGCTCAATTCTACCGCAATAGCAAGTGGCTATGCGGGTCGTGATCCACAAGGAGGGACTAGCGATGGAAGCTTTTTAGTAAGTCTTCTTTTAAGATACAAAGTTTGGTTAAAGTTCTTCTTTGGTTCTTAAAAAGAAAAGAGAAAAAGAGTTATAGTTAAGTTAGAAAGAAAGCGATAGATGGAGAAGGTGGAGAAAAATGGAGAATGATTATTGATTGAAGCTAAACCTGCACGTAAAAATAAAGAAGTTCAGATTTAGAATGAAGATGTGCAAGTGCTCAATTCTTCCGCTATAGCAAGTGGCTATGCGGGTCGTGATCCACAAGGAGGGTTTTGCGATAGAAGAGTTTACGTTCTTTATTGAAATCGTTAAGAAAACAAAACGAAAGTTCTTCTTTGTTTCTTAAAAAGAAAGAGAAAAAGAGTTATGTTAAAGTTAGAAGAAAATGAGAGATGAAGAAGGTGGAAAGAAAAGACTATTTACAAAGAAGGGGAAAGAAAGCGACTATGTACAAATGAGTCGAAAAGAAAGAGTTGGAAGAAGTGGTGATTTAATTTACAGAGATAAAAGAAAAGAAATAAAAACAATTGCTTACCTTCTTTTCACCAAAATCTTACCTTGAGTCTTCAGCGACGATTTTACCTTGAAGTGGAGGCATTCAGCGCATAGCCCATAAGATTTGAGTATTGGTCTCTTCTACATTACATCATCAAGACTACTTCAAGAATGAAATGATACAGAGAGAGACTCCATTCCATCGTCATGAGCTATCGGTGGCACTCGCAACGGCAAGGCTCTTTCGATGCTTTTAGACTCACTTGGAAGGCAATTGTACCAAAAAGAAAAGTAAAATAGAAAAGAAGAAGAAGAAGAAGACTAAACAGAAGTACATACACAGAAAAAACATCGATTCGATTTCATAACAATCAAAGAAAAGAAATAAGTCTTACACCGGTGTCACTCCAGCTCAAGCTCCATTCTTGTTCTTCGATGAAAGTCTGATCTCCTCTTATTTACATAAATGAAAATTACAATTACATGAACAAGAAAAACAAAAACCTAAACTAAGAAATGAAAAACTAGTCTAAATCCTAACTCTGCATTGTCGTCTACTTTTCTGCGCAGATACTGGCCTTTTATAGGCATAAATCCAGTAAGGAGGATCCTGGGGAGATCGGGGGAGCAAACGCTCCCCCTAACTCCCCAAGATTGCCGCGGAAATGCGGCTTTTGCCGCGTTTTCGCGGCCAGGGTGTGGCCAGGTGGCCACACCCTGTTGGTGGGTCAGCTTGGTTTCGCCCTCTGACTTTATCTGGAGTTGGTTTGTCAGTTGGAGTCCCGGATTCTGACGAAATGACCTTGGATTCTTAGCTTTAACCGATCGATTCTGAGAGGATTCTTCTCAACCGGTTTTCCACCTCTTGATTTTGCCCTGATTTACTTGGTGCGAATTAATTCTGATTTAATTCAGAATTTTGGTGGGCTTTGGGCTCATTTCTGTTCATCTCCTTAAAGATTGGGCCTGCAAATAAATTAAACAATTAATTAGGACAATGCAGGCTTTTATTCTATAATAAGTATGGACATATGATATTAAATCTGCAACATTAGCGACCAATCACACCCCCATACCTATCTTTTGCTCGTCCTCGAGCAAACAACTAAACTATACTAAGGATTATTAGACCACTTTCGCAGGTCACGCGATTGCACTGAGCATGTGCAACAAGCCGTTAAACCTCTAGGTTTCCCCTAGAGAACGAGTTTTGTCTCGTGAGGGTTTTCAGCGGATTACACCCACAAAATCCATAAAGAAAGAGAAATAAAGAGTTAGTATTTTCGAAAAGCATTTTGAAAGAGAAAAATATTTGAAATATAATTGTAAGATCTAAGCAATCTATAAGTTATAGGAAAACTGAATTTTTCATTCCTAAACTTAGTCTCTATTCAAAATTTGTTATCAATTTAAGTAAGGAGTCAAATTGTGCTTCTCATCTAATCTATTACTTTACCCTACGTCATATGCACTTGTGACTGTGAAAATTTTGACTAAGAGTTCATTAACTCTAACTCTTATGCCTTATTTATTTATATATATAAATATATATTTTTTGTGGTATTATTCCTTAGTTTTATTAGGCTTTCTAATCTGTCCATGTAACGAGTCTTTAATCGATGACTCCCAAACCAAACGGTCTTAGGGCACCGGGTGAGAAAACACCCCAAGGACTTAAGGACTCGAGCAAACAAGGCCACAAAACTAAGGGTTTTATTATATGGACCCCTTTGAGGCGTGAATACTTATGCTTTATTAGGCACAAATACCCAGCTTAATCAGAGGGTTATATATATATATATATATATATATATTATATATATTATATATATATATTATATATATATATATATATATTTTTTTTTTTTTTTTTTTCTTTCAAACTTATCTAATCATCTTTCGCATAAATACTAAGGCTTGCTTAGGCCAAAGCACCTAGCTAATCAATAATTAGATTTGTTTTTTTTTTAAGGCATAAGAATCTTTGTTTTTGAACCCTAAGTGTGTAAATGTATGAGGTGTGCATACTTCATCAAGGTAAAGATCAAGACTAAAATTACTTTGACAAATTATTTTCCTAACCCTAAAAATCAAACAAATAATCTTATTTTGACCAAGTATAAGAAATCCTAATTTGGATTTTCCTATTCCTTAAAATTAACTTAATTTCTTACAAAAAAATATGTCAAAATATTGTTTCTATTTTCAAAAAGTTTTTTTAAAAGTAAAGAAAAATATTAAAAAAATTTCTTTTTTTTAAACAAAGAAAAGTTATGTTAGACCTCCCCCACACCTATCTCATGCATTGTCCTCAATGTATGAATTAATGCATAGATGCATGAAAAAGAAGAAAGGGAAGGAAAAGGTTACCTTAAGGTGGTGGTTCCGGTGGTGGTCTGATTGGTCCACGAAACGTGGCCCAATCAACTTTTCTTGGGTCTCGGAGGAACCCACCAGAAATATCTTTAATATAACCCATTAAAAAGATAAATCCATGAAGAATTTTATTAAAAATTTAACCCCATCTAATTTTCAAATTCCATAACTAATTTCGGAGTCAAATTTGTCAACCACCTCGTCCCAGAATGGAGTATGAAATGATAGAACGGTTGACTTGGACTCAGGAAGGACAGGAACTAATACCGACTCAGGAAGGTGACTTAAGTCAAGTAAAGGTTCAGGAGTCGAAATTGATTCAAGAAGCGGGTCCAAGTCAAGAAGTTGAAATTCAAGTCCACATGTATTTTCTAACAATGATGTGACCAAATATGGGTGATTCCAGTTCAGGAATGATAGGTGGAGGAATCAAAACTGACTCTAAAATATTACTCAAGTTTGGTACCAAAACAGGAGTCAATATTGATTCAGACAGTTGAACTGGATCACAGATTTGAGAATCTAGGTCACATATCTCATTGAGTTCAATATCAAAAAATTGAGAACTTGCCAATTTGTCAATAGAATTTTCAAAATTGTATAATTGGTCAAGTTCAATATGATCCTCAAAGATGGGGGATTCAATTTCATGATGAATAGGCATAGGATCCAACGTTGACTCGGGGAAAAGATCGAAATCAGGTGAAGATACCAAAGTCATAATCGAATCAGGAAGTAGAATTGAATCAATCAGTTGGGGTTCAGGATCATTTTCATTTTCAAGTTCTATTTCAGGAAAAGGATAACTTGCTAAACTGTCAATATCTTTTTCAAAATTTGGAGTTTGGGCAAGTTCAAATGGTTGTTCTGAAATGGAATCTTGATTTCCAAAACTACAGGACTCTTCGGCTCTAACAGAATGGGTAGTGACATCAGAACTGGTCCAACGGTGAGAATGTAGAGATTCGACCATCATATCTATGTCACGATTACGAGTGTTTTGAGCCTGAGTCATGGCTTCAAGCATCTTTTCATAGTTGATAGGTTCATTGTTTTGATGAAAAGATGAAGAATTATCTTGGAAGTGGTAGTGAAATTGTGAGTCCATCAGATTTTGGATTTGTGTTTGGACTCACGCATACTCATTTCCAAATTGATGGTTTCCTATTTTGGACGGGTGGAACTGAGTATGAATCTTGAAAATATTGTGGACTAGGTGGAGAAGGAGGACAAGTTGGTTGATAATTATGCTCGGGGAAGGTGAATCCCCACTGACTCTGTGAAGAGTTGAAATCGTTCTGGAAATTATAGTCATACGATGGGGGGCATGGGTTATATTGATTCGGATAAGACCAATCCGGCACACTAGGTTGGTTAAAGTCATGATATGCCGGGTTGGTAATATCCAAAAAAGAGTTTGATGTGTAATATGGATTATTATTGCAGTTGAAAAAATTGTTATCATAGGCCATATCACACAATGGAATACAAACAAAAAGAAAGAAAAACAAACAAATAAACAAACAAAGAAAAAGAAAAAATTCTAACCTAAGTTAGGGTAGACCTATGACCTAGACGACTCCTAACTGATTAGACTGTCCACGGGAGGTCCAATGCAGATTTTGACCACAAGCTAATCAGCCAGGTCAGGGCAAGGTTGGTGGGAGGTTTTCCGTCAAAGACGTTCTTAATTAAATAACCACCAACCTTCGGGCTTTCGGCCCTTAATCCCTTTCCTAGACACTGATTTTGCAAGAGTCAAATTCCAACATCTTTTCCCCTTAGGATAATCTCCTAATTGAGTCCAAGATGTCCCTAGGGCCAATGTCTACTCATTTTTAGTTAGGCTTGGGTTAGTGAGTGCTTGGAATCTGATTTTTGGGCTAAGGAAGGGTGATTAAATCCTCACCTTATCTTGTTAATGGGTGGTGCCCTTAAAATCAATTTGTGCAAGTGCACAAGATAAAGAAGATTCACTCAAAGCGATATAAATCAACCAAGAAGTGAGTCCTATGCTAAATGCAATGCATACGTACCTTGCTCCAGCACTCTTCAATAGTAAAAATAAATGAATTGAAAAGACACGTGCCTAAAATGCAAACGTCTAATCAATTTTTTATCTTTTCAACAAATGTTTTACTGTTGATTATTAGCAGGCTTATGTGATGGCATATAAGAAAAAGTAAAGTTGCAGAAAACTACAATTTGTAAAGCAAGCAGCCCTGCAAAAAGAACGTTAGTAGTCCACTCCTTTTTGCCGCGTTTTCGCGGCGTTGGCCGCGGATCCGCGGCAAAGCAGAGGGCACTTGGTCTCTGCTTTCTAGAACAGAGGCCCAAGGCCACTTATATGTTACTGCAACTTTAATTTTCTACTTTGCTTGCCCTTTAACCTGCAACAGAGAAGAAAATTCGTTTTAGTTCTAAAAAATTTTCAATAAAAATTCAGATTTCAATAGAAATGTTACCCTCCCCGGTAACGGCGCAAAAATTTGATTGAAGCTAAACCTGCACGTAAAAATAAAGAAGTTCAGATTTAGAATGAAGATGTGCAAGTGCTCAATTCTTCCACTATAGCAAGTGGCTATGCGGGTCGTGATCCATAAGGAGGGTTTTGCGATAGAAGCGTTTACGTTCTTTATTGAAATCGTTAAGAAAACAAACGAAAGTTCTTCTTTGTTTCTTAAAAAAAAGAGAAAAAGAGTTATGTTAAAGTTAGAAGAAAATGAGAGATGAAGAAGGTGGAAAGAAAAGACTATTTACAAAGAAGGGGAAAGAAAGCGACTATGTACAAATGAGTCGAAAAGAAAGAGTTAGAAGAAGTGGTGATTTAATTTACAGAGATAAAGAAAAGAAATAAAAACAATTGCTTACCTTCTTTTCACCAAAAGCTTACCTTGAGTCTTCAGCGACGATTTTACCTTGAAGTGGAGGCATTCAGCGCATAGCCCATAAGATTTGAGTATTGGTCTCTTCTACATTACATCATCAAGACTACTTCAAGAATGAAATGATACAGAGAGAGACTCCATTCCATCGTCATGAGCTATCGGTGGCACTCGCAACGGCAAGGCTCTTTTGATGCTTTTAGACTCACTTGGAAGACAATTGTACCAAAAAGAAAAGTAAAATAAAAAGAAGAAGAAGAAGACTAAACAGAAGTACATACACAGAAAAAACATCGATTCGATTTCATAACAATCAAAGAAAAGAAATAAGTCTTACACCGGTGTCACTCCAGCTCAAGCTCCATTCTTGTTCTTCGATGAAAGTCTGATCTCCTCTTATTTACATAAATGAAAATTACAATTACATGAACAAGAAAAACAAAAACCTAAACTAAGAAATGAAAAACTAGTCTAAATCCAAACTCTGCATTGTCGTCTACTTTTCAGCGCAGATACTGGCCTTTTATAGGCATAAATCCAGTAAGGAGGATCCCGGGGAGATCGGGGGAGCAAACGCTCCCCCTAACTCCCTAAGATTGCCGCGGAAACGCGGATTTTGCCGCGTTTCCGCGGCCAGGGTGTGGCCGGCGACACCCTGTTGGTGGGTCAGCTTGGTTTCGCCCTCTGACTTTATCTGGAGTTGGTTTGTCAGTTGGAGTCCCGGATTCTGACGAAATGGCCTTGGATTCTTGGCTTTAACCGATCGATTCTGAGAGGATTCTTCTCAACGGTTTTCCACCTCTTGATTTTGCCCTGATTTACTTAGTGCGAATTAATTCTGATTTAATTCAGAATTTTGGTGGGCTTTGGGCTCATTTCTGTTCATCTCCTTAAAGATTGAGCCTGCAAATAAATTAAACAATTAATTAGGACAATGCAGGCTTTTATTCTATAATAAGTATGGACATATGATATTAAATATGCAACATTAGCGACCAATCAATTATTTATAAAGAAATGAAAAAGGAGTGATGAAAGAAGTGGGTGTTGGTAATCTAAACTAAAGAAATAAAAGAAAGAAAGAAGATTAAAGGAATACTTACCTAGTTTGGTTGATGACTTACCTGGAACCCTTGCATGTTCTACCTTGCTTCGGAGGCGTGCAACGCATAAGCCATAGGATCGAGCTCAGTCCTCAGTCGAATTACATCATCAAGACGAACAAGAATGAAATGATATGGAGTCTTGAGGAGGAGAACATCATCATGAATTATCATTGGCACTCACACAAACATTGTTATACTAATGCTTCTGGATTCACTTGCATGCTCATCAAAACCAAAAGAGGTAAAGTAGAAAGAGAAGAAGAAAACAAAAGTAAAGACGAACATGAAAAAAATTACATTTTATTGCTTGCAGAAACGATGGAAGAAAGGAGGAGGGTACATCGTGTCACTCTCAACATAAGCCTCTCTCTCTTACTTACATGAATCTCAATCTAACCTAAGCTTACATACAAATTAAATTACATGAAAAGAAAACAAAAACCTATACTACAAAGAGTGAAAAGCTGGACTAATTCCTATCTTTGCATGGTCGTCCTCTTTTCAGTGAAAATCATGCCCTTTTATAGGCAAAAACTCAGAGGGGAGAGTGTGAGAAGATAGGGGAGAAAACGCTCCCCTAACTCACTAACCAAGCCACGGAAACGCGGCTTTGGCCGCGTTTCTGCGGCCAGGGTGTGGCCAGGTGGCCACACCCTGTTGGTGGAATTACCTAGTTTCACAATTTATTTTTATCTTCAGCTGGATTTGCAGTTTAAGTCCAGGATTTTGACGAAATGGCCTTTGATCCTTGGCTTCAACCGCTTGATTCAGGGAGGATTCTTCTCAACCAGTTTTCAACCTCTTGATATGCCAAGATTTAGCCCTGATTTACTGAGTTCGAATTAATTCTGATTTAATTCAGAATTTGATGGGCTTTTGGGCTCATTTCTCTTCACTCACCTTTAGGAATGGGCCTGCAAATAAATTTAACATTTAATTAGGAAAATGCAGAGTTTTTCTATAATAAGTAGGAGAATATAATATTAAATGTGCAACATTAGTGACCAATCACACCCCCATACCTATCTTTTGCTCGTCCTCGAGCAAAACAACTAAACTATACTAAGGATTATTAGACCACTTTCGCAGGTCACGCGATTGCACTGAGCATGTGCAACAAGCCGTTAAACCTCTAGGTTCCCCTAAAGGACGAGTTTTGTCTCGTGAGGGTTTTCAGTGGATTACACCGACAAAATCCATAAAGAAAGAGAAACAAAGAGTTAGTATTTTCGAAAAGCATTTTGAAAGAGAAAAATATTGAAATATAATTGTAAGATTTAAGTAATTTATAAGTTATAGGAAAACTAAATTTTTCATTCCTAAACATAGTCTCTATTCAAAAATTTGTTATCAATCAAAGTAAGGAGTCAAATGTACTTCTCATTTAGTCTATTACTTTACCCTAAGTCATATGCACCTTGTGATCGTGAAAATTTTGACTAAGGGTTCATTAACTCTAACTCTTATGCCTTATTTATTTATATATATATATATTTTTGTGGTATTATTCCTTAGTTCTATTAGGCTTTCTAATATGCCCATGTAATGAGCCTTTAATCGATGACTCCAAACCAAACGGTCTTAGGGTACCAGGTGAGAAAACACCCCAAGGACTTAAGGACTCGAGCAAATAAGGCCACAAAACTAAGGATTTTACTATATGAACCCCTTTTAGGCGTGAATACTTATGCTTTATTAGGCACAAATACCCAGCTTAATCAGAGGATTTTTATATATATTTTTTTCTCAAACTTATCTAATCATCTTTCGCATAAATACTAAGGCTTACTTAGGCCAAAGCACCTAGCTAATCAATAATTAGATTTGTTCATCTTTCATAGATATTTTTTTCTTTTTTTTTTATATATATAAGGCATAAGAATCTTTGTTTTTGAACCCTAAGTGTGTAGTTTATGAAGTATGCATATTTCGTTAAGGTAAAGATCAAGACTAAATTACTTTGACAAATTATCTTTCTAACCCTAAAAATCAAACAAATAATCTTATTTTGACCAAATTTAAGAAATCCTAATTTTGATTTTCCTATTCCTTAAAATTAACTTAATTTCTTACAAAAAATATGTCAAAATATTGTTTTTATTTTCAAAAAGTTTTTAAAAGTAAAGAAAATTTTAAATTTTTTTTAAAAATAAAAAGAAAAACCTAAGTTATGTTAGAACCCTCCCCCACACCTATCTCATGCATTGTCCTCAATGTATGAATTAATGCATAGATGCATGAAAAAGAAGAAAGGGAAGGAAGATACTACCTTAATGTGGTGGTTCTGGTGGTGGTCTGATTGGTCCACGAAATGCGGCCTAATCGACTTTTCGTGGAGTTCGGAGGAACCCACCAAAAATCTCTTTAATATAACCTATTAAAATGATGTATCCATGAAGGATTTTTATTAAAAATTTAACCCCATCTAATTTTCAAATTTCATAATTAATTTCGGAGTCAAATTTGTCAACCGCCTTGTCCCAAAATGGAGTGTGAAAAGATAGAATGATTGACTTGGACTCAGGAAGTATAGGAACTAATACCGACTCAGGAAGGTGACTTGAGTCAAGTAAAGGTTCAGGATTCAAGATTGGTTCGGGAAGTGGGTCCAAGTCAAGAAGTTGAAACTCAAGTCCACATTTATTTTCTAACAATGGAATGTGACTTAATATTGGTGATTCAAGTTCAAGAATGATAGGTGTAGGAATCAAAACTGATTCTAAAATATTACTCAAGTCCGGTAACAAAACAGGAGTCAATATTGATTCGGGAATTTGAACTGGATCACAGGTTTGAGAATCTAGGTCACATTTCTCATTGAGTTCAATGTCATAAAAATGAGAACTTGCCAATTTGTCAATAGGGCTTTCAAAAGTGTAAAATTGGTCAAGTTCAATATGATCATCAAAGATGGGTGATTCAATTTCATGATGAATTGGCACAGGATCCAATGTTGACTCGAGAAAAGATTGAAATCAGGTGAAGACACCAGAGTCATAATTGATCAGGAAGTAGAATTGAATCACTAAGTTGAGGTTTATGATCATATTCATTTTCAAGTTCAATTTCAGGAAAGGGATAACTTGCCAAACTGTCAATGTCACTTTCAAAATTTGTAGTTTGGGCAAGTTCAAATGATTGTGCTGAAATGGAACCTTGTGTTCCAAAACAACATGACTTTTTGGCTCTAACAGAATGGTTACTGAAATCAGAACTGGTCAAACGGTGAGAACGTAGAGATTGGACCATCATATCTATGTCGTGATTACGAGCGTTTTGAGCCTGAGTCATGGCTTCAAGCATCTTTTCATAGTTGATAGGTTCATCGCTTGTTGCGATTGGTCTTGAAAAGATAAAGTGTTATTTTAGAATTCGTGGTGAAATTGTGAGTCCATCAGATTTTGTGATTTTTGTTTGGACTCACGCATACTCATTTCCAAAATTGATGGTTTTCTATTTTGGACTGGTGGAACTGAGTATGAATCTTGGAAATATTGTGGACAAGGTGGATAAGGGAGACAAGTTGGTCGAAAATTGGACTCCGGGGAGGTGAATCCCCACTGACTCTGTGAAGAGTTGAAATTATTATGGAAATTATGGTTATAAGATTGGGGGCATGGGTTATCTTCATTCGAATAAGACCAATCCGGCACACTATGTTGGTCAAAGTTATAATATGTTGGGTTGGTAATATCCGAAAAGAAGTTGGTGTGTAATATGGATTACCATTAAAATTGGAAAAATTATTATTATAAGCCATATCATACAATAAAACACAAACAAATAAGCAAACAAAAAAGAAAAAATTCTAAACTAAGTTAGGGCAGACCTATGACCTAGACGACTCCTAACTGGTTAGACTGTCCACAGGAGGTATAATGCAGAGTTTGACCACAAGCTAATCAGCCAGGTCAGGGCAAGATTGGTGGGAGGTTTTCCGTTAAAGACATTTCTTAATTAAATAACCACCAACCTTCGGGCTTTCGGCCCTTAATCCCCTTCCTAGACACTGATTTGGCAGGAGTCAAATTCCAACACCTTCCCCCTTAGGATAATCTCCTAATTGAGTCCGAGATGTCCCTAGGGCCAACGTCTACTCATTTTTAGTTAGGTTTGGGTTAGTGAGTGAGGAGATTATTTGTGGGCTAAGAGAGGGTAATGACTTCCCCACCTTATCTTGTTTATAGGACAAGCTCTTAAGTCAATTTAGTGCAGTGTACAAGTATACAGAAAAAGTAACATTCAAGCAATCATACAAGAATGAACCTTATACTAAATGCTATGCACACATACCTTGGCTCCAGCACTCTTCAACAGTAAATAAAAAATGAAATGAAATAGACACGTGCCTAAATGCAAAGTCTAAATCATTTTAGCATTTACAATCAACTTTTTACTGTTGTGTTAAAGATGTATATATAGTGAGTCAAACAAGGAGATAAATGCTACAGAAATTCAGATTTTAATTCAACCAACCTGCAAGAATACAGGTTAGTAGTTCACTCAGTTTTGCCACTAAAATGTAGCAAATCTGAGGGCTACTTGGCTCTGCTTTCTTGAGCAGAGTCCAAGGCCACTTATATATCCACTGCAGCAAGAATTCCTTGTTGAATCTGTACAAAAAAAAAAACAAAGAAGAAAGTTAACCAAAAATGTAAACTTTTTAAAAAAATAACTTACCGTCCCTCCCCGGCAACGGCGCCAAAAATTTGATTAAGCTTAAACCTGCACACAAAATACAGTATTTCAGAACTTCAAATAGAGATGTGCAAGTGCTCAATTCTACCGCAGTAGCATGTGGCTATGCGGGTCGTGATCCACAAGGAGCGACTAGCGATGGAAGCTTTTTAGTAAGTCTTCTTTTAAGATACAAAGTTTGGTTAAAGTTCTTCTTTGTTCTTAAAAAGAAAAGAGAAAAAGAGTTATAGTTAAGTTAGAAAGAAAGCGATAGATGGAGAAGGTGGAGAAAAATGGAGAATGATTATTTATAAAGAAATGAAAAAGGATTGATTAAAGCAGTGGGTTTTGGTAATCTAAACTAAAGAAATAAAATAAAAGAAAGAAGATTAAAGAAATACTTACCTAGTTTGGTTGATGACTTACCTGGAACCCTTGCATGTTCTACCTTACTTCGGAGGCGTGCAGCGCATAAGCCATAGGATCGAGCCAGTCCTCAGTCGCATTACATCATCAAGACGAACAAGAATGAAATGATACGGAGTCTTGAGGAGGAGAACATCATCATGAATTATCGTTGGCTGATTAGTACACAATATTGCATATTTTACATCATAATCCCCATGCATATTACAAATAAATATGTGATTTTTACTCTTCTTCTCTACATATTTGCAGGTACACACTTAAAGGAGAGATAGCCAATTAATCACCTTAATTAGCAATAATTAAGTGATTAATCCAAGATTAAAGATAAGCCAAAGATTTCAAATCAAATCCAGAGAGATCTGCGCGCAACAAATGAAGATTCTAGAATGTCCACGTGGCCAAACAAACTCTCAACAACCCGCAACAGAAATCCGTTGCTGAACGGATTCAGTTAGGCCGCGGGGCGCGGCATGGGCGCGGCAGATCTAGGTCGTTATGACCTCGGATTTTGTGCCAACAAACTTGGCTCTCGAAGGTTCTCTCCCATGCTATAAATACTCCACCTTCACCTGCGAGCTGAGACGGAATGGAGAAGAGAGGAGATTAGTTTAGTTGTTGTAATTTTCATGTATTTTTCTCTTTAGGTTTTGTTCTTTAGATCCCTCTTCTTCTTCCCTAGAATTCAATGTAAAAGAGAGTGATTGTGAGGGAGAAAGCTTGTGTAATCAAGAGTGACACTTGAAGCAACAAGGATTGATCCATCCTCCTTCCTCTACTTGAAGCTTGGTTCTAGTTTTCTTGCCTTCTTTAATTGCTTTCTTATGTGCTTTCTTTAATTCTTGCAATTTACTTCATGCTTTCTTGTATTTTTCTTATGGCTTGTTGTAGCTAATTCTTCTCCATGTACTAGTTTACCACTAGTCTTGCCACTTCACTAACTCATGGGTGTTTGTTTAATTTCATCTTGCAAGTTGTATGATCTTCTCTTCTCCGATGGTTAAACCACCATCTTGCAAGTGAGAAATTAATTAGGTCAACACGCGAGACTAATCCTACGCTAATGGAGTGACAACATTAGGCAAGCATTCGCTATCAAGGAGTCTAGTAAGTCTTGGCAAGCTAGCAAAGTAAGCTAGTCATGGATTGCTTTCTTTAAGTTTCCTTTCCTTTTCTTGTGAATACCACATCCACTTCTTGATTTCTTTTCCAACGATTTCCACCATGAACATAGCCATCCTTTCTTTTAGTTTCTTTTGCATTTGATTCACTAAGTTTATAAGCAAGAGAAGAATACTCGTTTAATCACTTCACTACCACACGTCAAAGCTTCCATCGCGAGCTCTCCCTGAGGTTCGACACGGTATAGCTCTACGCTATAACGGAGACAAGAAAGGGTACATCAAATACATTTACTACATAATAAGTATACCTTTCTCGTCTAATCAAAATGGCGCCGTTGCCGGGGAGAGCGACGTTCTTTTTGGTTTAAAGTGAAGTACTAAACGATTCTTCTTCTCTGTTTGCAGGTTACAGGTAAAGAAACAGGAAAATATTCATTGCAGTCACATATAAGTGGACCTGGGCCTCTGCTCTTGAAAGCAGAGACCAGGATCCCTCCAAAGTGCCGCGTTCCCACGGCAAAAGCCGCGCGGCCGCGGCAAAGAGGAGATCACTACTGATTAATTTTCTGCAGGGTATTCAGCTCTGCAAGATACAGCTTCTGCAATACTTAACTTTCTGTATTCTGCACCATATACCTGCTTAATTAAAAAACAGTAAAAAGTTGGTTGAATTGTTAAAAATTGTTTAGACACTTGCATTTTAGGCACGTGTCTCTTCAATTCTTTACTTTTACTGTTGAAGAGTGCTGGAGGCAAGGTACGTGTTTCGCATTGCATATTAGACTAGGACAAACTCTTGCTTGATTTTCTTGCTTTGAGTGAATCCATGTTATATTTTTTGTACACTTGCACAATTCAAATTTAAGGGCATACCCGTAAATAAGATAAGGTGGGGGAGTTCATTACCCTTTCCTTAGCCCGAAAATCATTTTCCCAAGCACTCACTAACCCAAGCCTAATTTAATAAAAAAGTAGACGTTGGCCCTAGGGACATCTCGGACTCACTTAGGAGATTATCCTAAGGGGGAAAAGTGTTGGAATTTAACTCTTGCAAAATCGGTGTCTAGGAAAGGGGTTGAGGGCCGAAAGCCCGAAGGTTGCTGGTTACTTAATTAAGGAACGTCTCCGGACGGAAAACCTCCCACCAACCTTACCCTTCCCTGGCTGATTAGCTTGTGGTTAGAGTCTACACTAAACCTCCCGTGGACAGTCTATCAGTTAGGAGTCGTCTAGGTCTAAGTCTACCCTAACTTAGGGTAGAATTTTTTTTTCTTTTCTTTTGTTTGTTTGTTTGTTTGTTTGTTTTTGTTTGTGATTGTGTGATATGGCATTCAACGGTTACAATTCTTTCCATCATAATAATAATCCATATTTCACACCATCTCCATATTCGGATAATTCCAACCCGGTGTTTTACAATATGCACCAACCAAATACACCGGGTTGGCCTTATCCGAATCAATATGACCCATACCCCCCATCTAACAATTATAATGTCCAAAATAATTTCAACTCTTCACCGAGTAATTGGGGATTCCAGTCCCCCGAGTTTAATTATCAACCTCCTTGTCCACCATATTCACCAAGTCCACAATATTCACAAGATTCATTTCCCGATTCCGCTTCATATACTCCTTTTTCTGAACCATTTGAAGAAAAATCTGAGTTACTAAGGAGTATAGAAGCCAATTTACAGAGAGCTGAGCAGACACTTCCAGAACCATTTTCTTCTCCAATTCCACAGTATTTTCAAGAGTCTTACTCAGTTCCACCTTTTCCTAATGAACAACCATTTGTCATGGAAACGAGTAAAGATTTCTTGTGTGAGTCCACTTTTCCATCACCATACATTTTTGACTCACAATTTCATCACCAATTCCAAAACAACACTTCATCTTTTCCACAAAATGATGAACCAATGAATTGTGAAAAGATGCTTGAATTCTTGGCTCAGACTCGAAATACTCGTAATCGTGACGTAGAATTGATGATTCAAACTCTTCATTCTCATTCTTCTAATGTCACTAACCATTCTGTCCGAGCCAAAGAATCATGTTGTTTTAGAAATCAAGATTCAATTTCAGCACAACCAAATGAATTTGTCCAAACTTCAGATCCAATTGATATATTGGCAAGTTTTCCTTTTTCTGAAATTGAATTGGAACATGAATTTGATCCTGAACTTCCATTTGATGATTCCAATCTACTTCCTGATTCAATCATGACTTCCATATCCTTACCTGATTTCAATCCATTTCCCAAGTCAGAATTGGATCCATTTCCTATCCATAGTGAAAATGAATCACCAATCTTTTATGATGATCACATAGAACTTGGCCAATTCCATACTTCTGAAAATCCAATTGATAAATTGGCAAGTTCTCCACATTTAATTGAACTACATGAGGAATGTGATCTTGAACCCCAACTTTGTGATTCAATTCTCCTTCCTGATTCCATAATGACTCCGGTATCTTACCTCACTTCAATCCTTTTCCGGAGCCGACATTGAATCCAGTCCCAATTCACAATGAAGTTGAATCACCCATCTTTAAGGATCATATTGAACTTGCCCAATTCTACACTTCTGAAGATACAATTGACAAATTTGCAAGTTCTCATTTTTGTGGAATTGAACTAAATGAGATATGTGACCTAGATTTTCACATCTGTGATCCAGTTCAAATCTCTGAATCATTATTGACTCCTGTTATATTACCCAATTTGAGTAACATTCTAGAGTCAGTTTTGATTTCCATCCCTCCTGAACTTGAATCACCAATTTTTGATAGTCACATTCCATTGTTGGACAATACATGTGGACTTGAGTTTTCATTTCTTGACTTGGACCAAATTTCTGAACTACCTTCAACTCTTGAACCATCACTTGACTTCATTCAATTCCCTGAGTCAGTTCCCGTCCGTCCTGAGTCCAAGTCAACTGTTTTATCATGTCATATACCATTCTGGGACAAGGAAATTGATAAATTTGACTCTGAAATTATTAGGAAAATCTTAAAATTAGATGGGGTCATGTACATAATTAAAATAACACATGCATACATCATTTTAGTGGGTCATATTTCTGAGATTTTTGGTGGGTTTCTGAAAACCCAACGACAAGTTGATTGGGCCATGTTCCGTGGACCAATCCGACCACAACCGGAACCACCACCTTAAGGTAATTTTTGTTCCTTCCCTTTCCATTTTGTTTCATGCATACATATTTCATGATGCATTGAGGACAATGCATGAAATAAGTGTGGGGGAGGGTTTACTAACATAGAGTTTTTAGATTTTCTTTCTTTTACACTTCTTTTAGAAAATAAAAAAATAAAAAAAAACTTTTTGAAATAAGAAACAAAGTTTTGATCTATTTTTAAGAAAATTAAGATGTATCTTAGAGATTAAGAAAGCCTTAATTATGACATCTTAAACATAGTTGAAGTAATAGATCTTGTTTAAAATTATAGGCTAAGTAAGTAAAATTGGTGAGATATTTTATCTTGAATTTTTTGCCTTAGATAATATGCACTTTACACTTACACATTTCTTGGGATGGAGACAAAGACCAAAAATGCCATATAAATAAAAAAAAACAAAGAAAAAAATATATATATAAATAATAGATCACTTATTAAGCTGGATAACTATGCCTCAAGAAGCATGGTTACTCACGCCTAACGGTGATCTCACTTATTAAGCTGGATAATTGTGCCTCAAGAAGCATGATTATTCACGCCTAACGGTGATTATAAATAATCCCCTTTAGTTTCGTGGCCTTTTCTACTTGAGACCTTAAACCCGAGGGATATTTTCTCGTCTGGTGCCCTAAGACCATCTGGTTTGGGAGTCATCGGTTAAAGGCTCGTTACAAGGGTAGACTAGAAAGCCTAAACTAAGGGAAGAAAAAAGCAGAAAAAAGAAAAATATATATATATAAATATATATATAAATAAATAAATGGCTTGATGGTTGGAGTTGAAATCCCAGAAATCTTCACTGTCACGGTGTGCATACTATCTAGGTTTTATGAAGGATAAAAATATTCAATCCAATTTTGAATTCTTACCTTAATTAAAAACAAGATCTTACATGGAGACTAAGTTTAAGAAAGAATGATTATAGGTGGACTTATGACCTAAGATCACTTATATTTTTGCAAAAATAGTTCGTAAACTTGTCTCTTATTCAAAATGCGTTTTCAAAATACTAACATTTGTCTTCTTTCTTTATGGATTTTGTGGGTGTAATCCACTGAAAACCCTCAGGAGACAACACTCCTCCTCTAGGGTAACCTAGAGGTTTAACGGCTTGTTGCACACGCTCAGTGCAATCGCGTCACCTGCGAAAGTGGTGTAAATAAATTGTTAGTCTAGATTTTCTTTTTCTTTGTTTTTGCTCGGGACGAGCAAAAGAATAAGTGTGGGGGTGTGATTAGTACACAATATTGCATATTTTACATCATAATCCCCATGCATATTACAAATAAATATGTGATTTTTACTCTTCTTCTCTACATATTTGCAGGTACACACTTAAAGGAGAGATAGCCAATTAATCACCTTAATTAGCAATAATTAAGTGATTAATCCAAGATTAAAGATAAGCCAAAGATTTCAAATCAAATCCAGAGAGATCTGCGCGCAACAAACGAAGATTCTAGAATGTCCACGTGGCCAAACAAACTCTCAACAACCCGCAACAGAAATCCGTTGCTGAACGGATTCAGTTAGGCCGCGGGGCGCGGCATGGGCGCGGCAGATCTAGGTCGTTATGACCTCGGATTTTGCGCCAACAAACTTGGCTCTCGAAGGTTCTCTCCCATGCTATAAATACTCCACCTTCACCTGCGAGCTGAGACGGAATGGAGAAGAGAGGAGATTAGTTTAGTTGTTGTGATTTTCATGTATTTTTCTCTTTAGGTTTTGTTCTTTAGATCCCTCTTCTTCTTCCCTAGAATTCAATGTAAAAGAGAGTGATTGTGAGGGAGAAAGCTTGTGTAATCAAGAGTGACACTTGAAGCAACAAGGATTGATCCATCCTCCTTCCTCTACTTGAAGCTTGGTTCTAGTTTTCTTGCCTTCTTTAATTGCTTTCTTATGTGCTTTCTTTAATTCTTGCAATTTACTTCATGCTTTCTTGTATTTTTCTTATGGCTTGTTGTAGCTAATTCTTCTCCATGTACTAGTTTACCACTAGTCTTGCCACTTCACTAACTCATGGGTGTTTGTTTAATTTCATCTTGCAAGTTGTATGATCTTCTCTTCTCCGATGGTTAAACCACCATCTTGCAAGTGAGAAAGTAATTAGGTCAACACGCGAGACGAATCCTACGCTAATGGAGTGACAACATTAGGCAAGCATTCGCTATCAAGGAGTCAAGTAAGTCTTGGCAAGCTAGCAAGGTAAGCTAGTCATGGATTGCTTTCTTTAAGTTTCCTTTCCTTTTCTTGTGAATACCACATCCACTTCTTGATTTCTTTTCCAACGATTTCCACCATGAACATAGCCATCCTTTCTTTTAGTTTCTTTTGCATTTGATTCACTAAGTTTATAAGCAAGAGAAGAATACTCGTTTAATCACTTCACTACCACACGTCAAAGCTTCCATCGCGAGCTCTCCCTGAGGTTCGACACGGTATAGCTCTACGCTATAACGGAGACAAGAAAGGGTACATCAAATACATTTACTACATAATAAGTATACCTTTCTCGTCTAATCATTGGCATTCACACAAACATTGTTATACTAATGCTTCTGGATTCACTTGCATGCTCATCAAAACCAAAAGAGGTA
Source organism: Agave tequilana (assembly GCA_038442645.1). NCBI lineage: Eukaryota > Viridiplantae > Streptophyta > Magnoliopsida > Asparagales > Asparagaceae > Agave > Agave tequilana. The sequence continues at coordinate 128,740 of JAVJIF010009305.1, read as the reverse complement.
AAGTAGAAAGAAGAAGAAGAAAACAAAAGTAAAGACAAATATAAAAAAAAATTACCTTTTATTGCTTGCAGAAACAATGGAAGAAAGGAGGAGGGTGCAACGGTGTCACTCTCAACATAAGCCTCTCTCTCTTACTTACATGAATCTCAATCTAACCTAAGCTTACATACAAATTAAAATTACATGAAAAGAAAACAAAAACCTATACTACAAAGAGTGAAAAACTGGACTAAATCCTATCTCTGCATGGTCGTCCTCTTTTCAGTGAAAATCATGCCCTTTTATAGGCAAAAACCCAGAGGGGAGAGGTGTGAAAAGATAGGGGGAGCAAATGCTCCCCCTAACTCACTAACCAAGCCGCGAAAAAAAGGCTTTGGCCGCGTTTTCGCAGCTAGGGTGTGGCCAGGTGGCCACACCCTGTTGGTGGAATTCCCTGTTTCACAATTTATCTTTATCTTCAGCTGGATTTGCAGTTTAAGTCTGGGATTTTGACGAAATGGCCTTTGATCCTTGGCTTCAACCACTTGATTTAGGGAGGATTCTTCTCAACCGGTTTTCAACCTCTTGATATGCCAAGATTTAGCCCTGATTTACTGAGTTCGAATTAATTCTGATTTAATTCAGAATTTGATGAGCTTTTGGGCTCATTTCTCTTCACTCTCCTTTAGGAATGGGCCTGCAAATAATTTTAACATTTAATTAGGAACATGCAGAGTTTATTTTATAATAAGTAGGAGAATATGATATTAAATATACAATATTAGTGACCAATCAATGAGCTAATCACCATCAAAACTAGAGTGATGAACCTTTGGACTAATAATCTCCCCCTTCTTGATCATGACAAAACTCATGGAGTTATTTGTGCAAAGATTAGATATAAGCTTTATAAAATCTCTCCCTTAACTCCTTGATAACTAATGATCTGTCACTGATATTGCATATTTATTGTCACATCCCCAAATTTATTTTATAATAAACTCTGCTTTTTAATCTTATTGTTGTCTAAATGATGTGTTGGTACTAATGAAGAAGGAAAGAAAACGAGTCCAAAATCCCACTTAAATTCAGATTTAAATAAATTTAAATCAAAATCAATGATTGGGACAGTTTTAATTGAAGATCAGAGCATATAAGCAAAGATAATACCAAATGAAAACCGGTTAAAATTCGATTTTCTATAAATCTATTTGGTTAACTTGTAAAATCAAGAAGATATCACTAAATCTAGAAAACAAATAGAAAACCTAATGAGTAAAAGGAGACATCGGAGCATCCTAGCTACACGAGCCCTTGGATCTGGCCACCTCGACAGATCCATGTCATGTGGTTGCGGATCTGCGACAATTCTGTTGAATCAGGAGGAGCGGTTGCTCGCCCTATCTTCACATGCTCTCCCCTTCTAGTTTTTGCTATAAATATCAGCATTTCAGAAGGCAAATGGGCACCACTCTAGCAGAGAGCTAAGTTTAAATTTTTGTTTCTAGTTTAGCTTTGGTTTTTAAAATGTAATTTTATGATTTCTTTATAGCTTAGGCTAGAGAGAATTTTAAGAAAGAAGGCGAAGAAGAATTGTATTTAGAGTGACATTGAATATAATCTTCCTTAGTGAGAGTTATATTGAGAGTGATAGTCAATATAACTTTCCTTTTTTTCTTCATTATTACTCAATTTAGTAGATAATTGTTTTTATGTTATCTTTATCTTGTTTTGCTTTGCTTTACTCCAAGGTAAACCTTCGCAAATGATTCAAGGTATGATAATCTACAAAAGAGGTATGAATGCTTTAGTTTTTCTTTTTTTTATTTCTTAGTTTATAAACACACTTCTTCATTCCTCGTCTTTTCATTTTCTTAACTTAGTTTTTCCTTTTTACAATAACATCACCACTGTCTTCTTTTTCAATCATCTTCTTTTTCTAACTAAATTCTTAACATTTCTCTTTTTTCTTTTATAAAAATTAAGAAGAAAATTTTTAATTAGAGTTAGTAACATAGAAAGAACTTACCTAAACGCTTATATCGCAGTCCCTCCTTGTGGATCACGACCGATATCATTGAGCAACCTAACACTCTCTATTCTTAATTCTAAACTTTACCTTTCCTGTTTAGGTTCAGAATCAATCAAATTTTGGCACCGTTGTTAGGGAAGGACGGTAACTCTTTGTTTTTAATTTAATTAATTGGTTAATTTCATTTTTCTCTATTTTTGTGTGCAGGGGTTAATTTCAAAAAAAATAAGAGTTGCAGAACACAAATAGCAATCCTAGGCCTCTGCTTGAGAAAGCAGAGCCCAGGGGGACTCTAATTTGTCACGCAACGTGACAAAAGCCTTGTTTTCAAGGTAAGAGGAGAAGGACTACTAACTGGCTTTTTGCAGGTGCTTCCACACTGCAAAATAAAGCTTCTCCAGCTATTAGTTTTTCTTATTATTTTGATTTGCACACTGTATTTAATTCAACAGTAACTTGTACTTGTAATTGCTAAAAAATAGCTTAGACTTTGCATTTAAGGTATTTGTCAAATTTCATTTACTTTTCATTACTATTGAAGATTGCTAAAGAACAGATATGCGTGCATTTCATGTATCATAGGAAACACATTGGGTGATACATATTGCTTAAGTGCATTCATTTTGCTGCATACTTATGCACTTGCACTAAAAAGAATTAAGGGCTTGTTCAATAAACAAGATAAGATGGGAAAGTCATTACCTTTCCTTATCCAAAAATTATCTCCTCACTCACTAACATATTCCTAACTTAAATTGAGTAGATGTTAGCCCTAGGGACATCTCGGACTCAATAGGAGATTGACTTAAGGATGAAGTTGTTAGAGTTTGACTCTAGTCAAATCAATGTCAAAGGTTGGAGATTGAGAGGCAAAACCTCGAAGAACAGTGGTTTGGCATAATTAGGCTCATTGCTTAGGCACGGATACCTCCCACTGATCTTGCCCCTACCTGTCCGATTATCTTTTGGTCAGATTGCTGCAATATACCTCCCGTGAAAAGTCAACAAGTTAGGAGTCGTCTAGGCCTAAAGTCTACCCTACCTTGGGCTAGATTTTTCTTTCTTTTGTTTATTTGTTTGTTTTTATTTTTAACAATTTTGTGTGATATGGATAATAATTATAATTTTTCAATGCATATGTGATCCATATTTTACTTCGACCACTTTTGACTAGGATTTCACCAATTCGGTATTTTATAACTTTTACGAACCACGTATGTCGAGTTGGTTTTATCTGAATTAACATATGCTTCGGTCCTTATTATGAACAAGATTGAAATAATCATCATCTTCCCTCTTCACCGAGCCAGTGGAGATACCACTCCTCCGAGTCATATGGTCAACCACCTTACCAGTAATCAGCTTCATATACTCCTTATCAAGATCAACCTAAAGAGTCTAGAAGCCTTCCTTGAGTCTAGACGACAATTCCAAATCATGTCACACTCAATATTCGCACAAAATTTTCAAGTCCAAGATCCTTACTCTATTTTTCAAGTTCCACCACAATAAGAAGAAGAATCAATTGACTTGGATAATAGTATAGAAATCATGATTCAGTGCCAAAATAAATTCAACCAATCCATCAATAAGGCAGAAGTGGAAATGAGTCAATTGTTCAACTCAATGATCGATAGGAATGAAGAAACTCTGCCTAAAATATTTCGAGCATTTCTGATTTTTCTAGCCATAGTGATGAAGAATCATAGTGTATTGGATACTTTAACCATGATTCAATTTCACCACAACATCTTGAACTTGACCAATCCTAAATCTTTGACAAATTGGCAAGTTTTCACTTCAAGGAAATTGAACTTGATTGTGAATGTGAGCCCAATCCCCAACTTTGTGATTCAGATCCAATATTTGAATGTATGTTGACTCCAGTATCTTTACCCAATTTGGACCCAATTCTCGAGCCGACATTGATTCTTACACCTATAGATCTTGAAACTGAATCACCTATTTTAGATACTCATATTCCATTGATGGATCATGAGTGTGAACTTCAATTCTTTAACTTGGAACCAACTTTTGAGCCAAAACTTACTCTTGAACTTAAACTTGATTTAAGTCATTTTTCTGAGTCAGTATTAGTTTTCTAACATTCATTTTTGAGCACAAGTTAACCATTCCACCGAGTCACATTCTATTGTTGGATCAAGATATAGACCATGATGACTCCTAGATGATATTCCAAGATTGGTCATATAACAAGGATGATTTTAATATTAGGATCTTGGTGATCCTATTCAATTTGGGGATAATAAAAATATAAAAAGGAAAGAAGTCATAAAAAGTGGGTTCCTTGAAACTCTACATTACTTAGATTGGGCAGCTACGCTTGGCCCATTCTGACCACCACTAGAACCACCACCTTGAGGTAACAGTTTTCTTTTCCTTTCTTCTTTTTCTTGCATATATATATTCATTCATCTATTGAGGACAATACATGAGATACGTGTGGGGGAGGGCTCTAATGTTGGCTTTCTTCTTTTTTGTCTACATAAAAAAAATTATTTTCCTTTCTTTAAGACTTTTTAAAAGAGAAACAATATTTTGACATATTCTTATAAGAAATTAAGTTAATTTTATGGAATAAGAGAATCATAATTTGGGTTTTTTTATACTTGATCAAAATAAGATTATTTGTTTGATTTCTAGGGTAGGAAGAAAAATAGGAAAAGTAATTTAGTCTTGATTTTTACCTTGATGAAATATGCATACTTTATACACTTATACACTTAGGGTTCTAAAACAAAGATTCTTATGCCTGATAAAAAAAAGAATATATATATTATAAAAAATCCTCCAATGAAGCTGGGTATTTGTGCCTCATAAAACATAAGTATTCAAGCCTAAAAGTTGTCCATATTATAAATAATAGTTTTGTGGCTTTGTTTGCTCGAGCCCTTAAGTCCTTGGGGTATTTTCTCACCCAATGCCCTAAGACCGTCACGTTTGGGAGTCACCGACTAAAGGATCATTACATGGGCGATTAGAAAGGCTAATAGAATTAAGGGATATTACCATCATGAAATATAAAAATAAAGTATAGAAGTTAGAGTTGAAGAATCCTTAGTCAAATATTCACGGTCACAAAGGTGCATATAAATTCGGGTAAAATAATAGACTAAATGAGAAATACAGTTTGAATTCTTACCTTAATTTATCACAAGTTTTTGAATATGGGCTAAGTTTAGGAATGAATAGTTTGGTATTCTTATGACTTATAGATTACTTGAATTTTTGGAAGAATGCTTCAAATATATTTTCCTTTTATAAAATTGCGTTTTCAAAATACTAACACTTTGTTTCTCTTTCTTTATGGATTTTGTGGGTGTAATCCATTGAAAATCCTCACGAGACAAAACTTATCCTCCAGGGGCAATCTAGAGATTTAACTGTTTATTGCACATGCTAAATGCAACCGTGATTCTTACGAAAGTGAGTTAGATTAGGTTATCTCTATTTTTCTTTTTATTTGTCTTCCACGAGGACGAGCAAAAGGTAGGTGTGGGGGTATGATCGGTCACTGATATTATATATTTATTGTCACATTCTCATATTTATTTACAATAAACTTGTTTTTTAATCTTATTTTTGTCTAAATGATGTGCATGCCTTTACTAATGAAGATGAGAGAAAACGAGCCCAAAACTCCAATTAAATTCAGATTTAAATGAGTTTAAATCAAAATCAAGGATTGTGACAGTTCTAACTGAAGATCAGAGCGTATCAGCAAAGAGAATACTAAATGAAAATTGGTTAAAATTCAGATTTCTATAAATCTATTTGGTTAACTTGAAGAATCAACATGATATCACCAAATCCAAAAAAACAAATAGAAAAACTAATGGATAAAAGGAAATACCGAAGCATCCCAGCTACATGAGCCTCCGGTCTGGCCACCAGGCCATGGATCCATGATAATTTTGTTGATCAAGGGGAGCATTTGCTCCCCTATCTTCAAACGCTCTCCTACTTCCAGTTTTTGCTATAAATACCAGCATTTCAGAAGGTAAACGGGCACCAACTCTGACAGAGAGCTAGGTTTAGATTTTTGTTTCTAGTTTTGCATAGATTTTTCTTTTCTTTTTAAGTGTAATTTTATAATTTCTTTATAGCTTAGATTAGAGAGAGTTTCATGAGAGAAGGAGAAGAAGAATTATATTTAGAGTGACACTGAATATAGTATTCTTCAGTGAGAGTTATATTGAGAGTGACAATCAATGTAACTTTCCTCTTTTTCTTCATTGTTACTCAGTTTAGTAGATCGTTATTTTTATGTTATTTCTTCTCTTGTTTTGCTTCTCTATACTCCAAGGTAAATCTTTACAAATGATTCAAAGCACGATAATCTACAAAAGAGGTACGTATACATTAGTTTCCCTTTCTTTATTTCTTAGTCTAGAAACATACTTCTCCATTCTTTCTCTTTTCATTTTCTTAACGTAGCTTTTTCTTTTTACGAAATCATCACCATCTTTTCTTCTATCATTTTCTTTTTCTAACTAAATTCATAATATTTCTCTTTCTTTTCTAAAAACTAAGAAGAATGATTTTACCGGAGTTAGTAACTTAGAAAGAACTTACCTAAATACTTCTATCGCAATCCCTCCTTATGGATCACAACCCACCTAGCCACTTGCTATAGTGGTATTATTGAGCAACCTAGCACTCTCTATTCTTAATTCTAAACTTTACATTTCCTGTGCAGGTTCAGACTCAATCAACTAATAAATGACAAGATATTCAATAAAAGGACTAATGATTGGTTGCTAAATGTTGCATATTTAATGTTACATTTCCATACTTATTTTAGAATAAAATCCTGCATTGTCCTAATTATTTGTTTAATTCATTTGCAGGCCCAATCCTTAAGGAGATGAAGAGAAATGAGCCCAAAAGCCCACCAGAATTTTGAATTAAATCAGAATAAATTTGCACAAAATCAGGGCAAAATCAAGAGGTTGAAACCGGTTGAGAAGAATCCTCTCAGGATCGATCGGTTAAAGCCAAAAATCCAAGGCCATTTCGTCAGAATCCAGAGCTCAAACGAAGAAACCAACTCCAAATAAAGTCAGAGGGAGAAACCGGGGAGACCCACCAACAGGGTGTGGCCAGGCCACACCCTTGCCGCGGAAACGCGGCTTTTGCCGCGTTTCTGCAGCAATCTTGGGGAGTTAGGGGGAGCGTTTGCTCCCCCGACCTCCCCGGGATCTTGGTGGTTGGGTATTTGCCTATAAAAGGCCATTATCTGCGCTGAAAATTGAACGTCAATGCAGAGTTAGGATTTTAGACTAGTTTTCCATTTCTTAGTTTAGGTTTTTGTTTTTCCTTTTTATGTAATTGTAATTTTCATTTATGTAATTCAGAGGAGATCGACTTTCATCGAAGAACAAGAATGAAGCTTGAGCTATAGTGATAATGGTGTAAGGTTTTCTTTCTTTTCTTTGATTGTTATGAAATCGAATCGAGGTTTTTTATGCGTATGTACTTCTATTTAGTCTTCTTCTTCTTCCTCTTTTCTATTTTACTTTTCTTTTTCGTACAATCGTCTTCCAAGTGAGTCTAAAAGCATCGAAAGAGCCTTGCCATTGCGAGTGCCACCGATAGCTCATGACGATGGAATAGAGTCTCTCTCTGTATCATTTCATTCTTGAAGTAGTCTTGATGATGTAATGTGGACGAAGACCAATACTCAAATCTTATGGGCTATGCGCTGAATGCCTCCACTTCAAGGTAAAATCATCGCTGAAGACTCAAGGTAAGCTTTTGACGAAAAGAAGGTAAGCAATTGTTTTTATTTCTTTTCTTTCATTTCTGTAAATTAAATCACAAACACCACTTCTTCCAAATCGTTTTCATTCTTCTTTCCACTTCATTGTACATAGTCGCTTTTATTGTTTTCTAATTTTTCACCTTCTTCATCTTTCACTCTCTTCTAACATAACATGATTCTTTCACTTTTTCTTAACTTAAAAACAGAGAAGAACCTTCGCTTTTATTCTTAACGATTTCAATAAAGAACCGTAAAGCTTCCATCGCAAACCCTCCTTGTGGATCACGACCCGCATAGCCACTTGCTATAGCGGAAGAATTGAGCACTTGCACACATTTGTTTTAAGTTCTCTAATCTCGTATTTTTTGTGCAGGTTTAGCCTCAATCAATTTTGGCGCCGTTGCCAGGGAGGGTAAAACGGTTTTTATTGAAATCTAAATTTTTATTGCAAATTTTTTAGAACTAAACGAATTTTCTTCTCTGTTGCAGGTTACAGGGCAAGCAAAGCAGAAAATTATTATTGCAGTGACATACAAGTGGCCTTGGGCCTCTGCTCCAAAAAGCAGAGACCAAGGGCCCTCTGAATTGCCGCGTTTCCACGGCAAAAGCCGTGGATCCGCGGCAAGGAAGAGTTGACTACTAACAGCTTTTTGCAGGGCTGCTTAGTTTAAAAAAATTCTAGTTTGCTGCAACTTTAATTTTTCTTATATGCCATAACATAAGCCTGCTAATAATCAACAGTAAAATATTTGTTGAAAAGATAAAAAAATTGATTAGACATTTGCATTTTAGGCACGTGTCTTTTTAATTCCTTTATTTTTTACTGTTGAAGAGTGCTGGAGCAAGGTATGTTTGCATTGCATCTAGAATAGGACTATCTCTTGGTTGATTTATATCGCTTAGAGTGCATCTTATTTATTTTGTACACTTGCACAAAAACTGATCTTAAGGGCACAACCCAATAATAAGATAAGGTGGGGATTTAATCACCCTTCCTTAGCCCAAAAATCAGAATCCAAGCACTCACTAACCCAAGCCTAACTTAAAATGAGTAGACGTTGGCCCTAGGGACATCTCAGACTCAATTAGGAGATTATCCTAAGGGGGAAAGGTGTGGGAACTTGACTCTTTCCAAATCAGTGTCTAGGAAAGGGATTAAGGGCCGAAAGCCCGAAGGTTGGTGGTTATTTAATTAAGGAACGTCTTTTGACGGAAAACCTCCCACCAACCTTGCCCTGACCTGGCTGATTAGCTTGTGGTCAAAGTCTACATTAAATCTCCCGTGGACAGTCTAACCAGTTAGGAGTCGTCTAGGTCTAGGTCTACCCTAACTTAGGTTAGAATTTTTTTCTTTCTTGTTTGTTTATTTGTTTGTTTTTCTTTCTTTTTGTTTGTATTCCATTGTGTGATATGGCTTATAATAATAATTTTTTCAATTATAATAATAATCCATATTACACATCAAACTCTTTTTCGGATATTACCAACCGGCATATCATGACTTTAACCAACCTAGTGTGCCGGATTGGTCTTATCCGAATCCATATAACCCATGTCCCCCATCGTATGACTATAATTTCCATAACGATTTCAACTCTTCACAGAGTCAGTGGGGATTCACCTACCCCGAGTCCAATTTTCAACCACAGTGTCCTCCTTCTCCACCTAGTCCACACTATTTTCAAGAGTCATACTCAGTTCCACCAGTCCAAAATAGAAAACCATCAATTTTGGAACGGAGTATGCGTGAGTCCAAACAACAATCACAAAATCTGATGAACTCACAATTTCAATACCACTTCCAAAACAACTGTTCATCTTTTCAACAAGACAATGAACCCATCAACTATGAAAAGATGCTAGAAGCCATGACTCATGCTCAAAATGCTAGAAATCGTGACATAGATATGATGGTCAAATCTCTACGTTCCCACCGTCCTGATGTCACTTATCATTCTGTTAGAGCCGAAGAGTCATGTTGTTTTGGAAATCAAAATTCTATTTCAGAACAACCATTTGAACTTGCCCAAACTCCAATTTTGAAAAAGATATTGATAGTTTGGCTAGTTTTCCTTTTCCTGAAATAGAACTTGAAAATGATTATGATCCTGAACCCCAACTTAGTGATTCAATTCTATTTCCTGATTCGATTATGACTCCGGTATCATCACCTGACTTCAATCTTTTCCCGGAGTCAACATTGGATCCTGTACCAATTCATAAAGAAATTGAATCACCTATCTTTGAGGATCATGTTGAACTTGACCAACTTTACACTTTCGAAAATCCTATTGACAAATTGGCAAGTTCTCAATTTTTTGATATTTAACTCAATGAGATATGTGACCTAGATTCTCAAATCTGTGATCCAGTTTAACTTTCTGAATCAATATTGACTCCTGTTGTGTTACCAAACTTGAGTAATATTTTAGAGTCAGTTTTGATTCCTCCACCTATCATTCCTGAATTGGAATCACCCACATTAAGTCACATTCCATTGTTAGAAAATACATGTGGACTAGAGTTTCAACTTCTTGACTTGGACCCTCTTCTTGAACCAATTTCGACTCCTGAACCTTTACTTGACTTAAGTCACCTTCCCGAGTCGGTATTAGTTCCTGTCCTTCCTGAGTCCAAGTCAACCATTCTATCATTTCATATTCCATTCTGGGACGAGGTGGTTGACAAATTTGACTCCGAAATTCGTTATGAAATTTGGAAATTAGATGGGGTCAAACACTTAATAAAAATCCTTTATGGACAAATCTTTTTAATGGGTTATATTAAAGATATTTCTGGTGGGTTCCTCCGAGACCCAAGAAAAGTTGATTGGGCCATGTTTCGTGGACCAATCAGACCACCACCGGAACCACCACCATAAGGTAACACTTTCCTTCCCTTTCTTCTTTTTCATGCATCTATGCATTAATTCATACATTGAGGACAATGCATGAGATAGGTGTGGGGAAGGGTCTAACATAACTTTTCTTTTTCTTTAAAAAAAAAATATTTAACATTCTTCTTTACTTTTAAAAACTTTTTGAAAAATAGAAACAATATTTTGACTTATTTTTGTAAGAAATTAAGTTAATTTTAAGGAATAGGAAAATCCAAATTAGGATTTCTTATACTTGGTCAAAGTGAGATTATTTGTTTGATTTATAGAGTTAGGAAGATAAGTTGTCAAAGTAATTTGGTCTTGATCTTTACCTTGATGAAATATGCACACGTCATACACTTACACACTTAGGGTTCAAAAATAAAGATTCTTATGCCTTATAAAAATATATATATATATATAAACAAATCTAATTATTGATTAGCTAGGTGCTTTGGCCTAAGAAAGCCTTAGTATTTATGCAAAAGATAATTAGATGAGTTTGAAAAAAAAAAAAAACAAGTCTAATTATTGACTAGCTAGGTGCTTTGGCCTAAGCAAGCCTTAGTATTTATGCGAAAGATGATTAGATAAGTTTGAAAAGAAAAATCCTCTGATTAAGCTGGGTATTAGTGCCTAATAAAGCATAAGTATTCACGCCTAAAAGAGGTTCATATAATAAATCCTTAGTTTTGTGGCCTTATTTGCTCGAGTCCTTAAGTCCTCGGGGTGTCTTCTCACCTGGTGCCCTAAGGCCATCTGGTTTGGGAGTCATCGATTAAAGGCTCGTTACATGGGCAGATTAGAAAGCCTAATAAAACTAAGGAATAATACCACAAAAAAAAAGTATATATATAAAAAATAAATAAGGCATAAGAGTTAGAGTTAATGAACCCTAAGTCAAAATTTTCACAGTCACAAGGTGCATATGACTTAGGGTAAAGTAATAGACTAGATGAGAAGTATAATTTGACTCCTTACTTTGATTGATAACAAATTTTTGAATAGAGACTAAGTTTAGGAATGAAAAATTCGGCTTTCCTGTAACTTATAGATTGCTTAGATCTTACAATTATATTTCAAATATTTTTCTCTTTCAAAATGCTTTTCGAAAATACTAACTCTTTATTTCTCTTTCTTTATGGATTTTGTGGGTGCAATCCGCTGAAAACCCTCACGAGACAAAACTCGTCCTCTAGGGGGAACCTAGAGGTTTAACGGCTTGTTGCACATGCTCAGTGCAATCGCGCGACCTGCGAAAGTGGTCTAATAAACCTTAGTATAATTTAGTTGTTTTGCTCGAGGACGAGCAAAAGATAGGTATGGGGGTGTGATTGGTTGCTAAATGTTGGATATTTAATGTTACATTTCCATACTTATTTCAGAATAAAAGCCTGCATTGTCCTAATTATTTGTTTAATTCATTTGCAGGCCCAATCCTTAAGGAGATGAAGAGAAATGAGCCCAAAAGTCCACCAGAATTTTGAATTAAATCAGAATAAATTTGCACAAAATCAGGGCAAAATCAAGAGGTTGAAACCGGTTAAGAAGAATTCTCTCAGGATCGATCGGTTAAAGCCAAGAATCCAAGGCCATTTCGTTAGAATCCAGAGCTCAAACGAAGAAACCAACTCCAAATAAAGACAGAGGGAGAAACCGGGGAGACCCACCAACAGGGTGTGGCCACTTGGCCACCCCCTTGCCGTGGAAACGCGGCTTTTGCCGCGTTTTTGCGGCAATCTTGGGGAGTTAGGGGGAGCGTTTGCTCCCCCGACCTCCCTGGGATCTTGGTGGTTGGGTATTTGCCTATAAAAGGCCATTATCTGCGCTGAAAATTGAACGTCAATGCAGAGTTAGGATTTTAGACTAGTTTTCCATTTCTTAGTTTAGGTTTTTGTTTTTCCTTTTTATGTAACTGTAATTTTCATTTATGTAATTCAGAGGAGATCGACTTTCATCGAAGAACAAGAATGAAGCTTGAGCTATAGTGACAATGGTGTAAGGTTTTCTTTCTTTTCTTTGATTGTTATGAAATCGAATCAAGTTTTTTATGCGTATGTACTTCTATTTAGTCTTCTTCTTCTTCCTCTTTTCTATTTTACTTTTCTTTTTCGTACAATCGTCTTCCAAGTGAGTCTAAAAGCATCGAAAGAGCCTTGCCATTGTGAGTGCCACCGATAGCTCATGACGATGGAATAGAGTCTCTCTCTGTATCATTTCATTCTTGAAGTAGTCTTGATGATGTAATGTGGACGAAGACCAATACTCAAATCTTATGGGCTATGCGCTGAATGCCTCCACTTCAAGGTAAAATCATCGCTGAAGACTCAAGGTAAGCTTTTGACGAAAAGAAGGTAAGCAATTGTTTTTATTTCTTTTCTTTCATTTTTGTAAATTAAATCACAAACACCACTTCTTCCAAATCGTTTTCATTCTTCTTTCCACTTCATTGTACACAGTCGCTTTTATTGTTTTCTGATTTTCCACCTTCTTCATCTTTCATTCTCTTCTAACATAACATGATTCTTTCACTTTTTCTTAACTTAAAAACAGAGAAGAACCTTCGCTTTTATTCTTAACGATTTCAATAAAGAACCGTAAAGCTTCCATCGCAAACCCTCCTTGTGGATTACGACCCGCATAGCCACTTGCTATAGCGGAAGAATTGAGCACTTGCACACATTTGTTTTAAGTTCTCTAATCTCGTATTTTTTGTGCAGGTTTAGCCTCAATCAACTAAATATCAAAAAACAATCATATATTCATAAAACATAAGATATGCATATAGACAGTTAATTTCTTTTCCTTTTTTGTCAATTCATCAAAAAGGGTAAAGAAAAGAAAACAAATTTATATGTGATATAAATTCATGACGAGGAGAGACATCAAGTTAACTGCTCCTGCACACATGTATTACATGAAGAAGGAATGACTAAACTCTAATCAAATAAGCATAATATATAATGTACGGATGGAGATGTTAAGCTCCCCTACGCATGTGTAACATATAGAGAAAAGATGTCAAGCTCTTTTTTATATAATATACTCATCATAAATTTATATATAGAGGAATGTTAAGCTCTCATTACTGTTGGCCCAGAGGCCTTCCACTCTAGTTTTGATGATGATTAACTCATGAAGTTATGTTTACTAATAATCTTGTGATGTTTAGTTTCAGATCTTTAACCAAGATATTAGTAGGTGATTAGCTTCAACAAAGGTATTTTGGAGCTTCTCACATGGTCATTCAAGAGCCCGAGCATCAAGATCATATATAGCACTCGTTGGAGTCAAGCTCGGTGGATCACGGTTTGGATCGAGTCGGCTTGAAGACGGAGTTCGTCAAGTAGACTTTGATACATAGTTTAGTTTATGTTTTAGATCCATGAGTAAAGATTAGATAGTGTGATATGCTCAAGTTCACAACACACACACTTGTTTAAGTTTTCATGTTTTGGTTTTCGGTTTTGGTTTAACCGATCTTGGTTTCATGAATAGATAGAATCAAAACAAGTTTACATGGTTTAATGTATATTAGGTTTGTTCTATATACATGTATGCTTCATAGACTTAGACAAACTTATTTTGATATGCCTATTCATGTGTTTTGAGTTTTGTGTTTTAACAAAACATATTTTTGGAATTAATATCAAAAACATTGATATATATCTTTATATGTATATTGGAGTATATCCATATACTACATGCCTAAAAGTTGTTTAAATATCATGTTTCTGTATTTGGATGAGTTTTGAAAAAAAATCGGATTTCCCTTTGAAAAATCCAAGTTTTAGAAAATACAGTTTTTGGTTTTCGGCAAAATTTGTAAGTCACAAAAATGGTTCAAAAAGTTTGAAATTTGTGTTGAAATTTCTCAAACAAGTTTGTATATCAATGTATTATACTGAACTTATTTTTGTGAATTTTTAGAGAATTATAGGATTTATTTTGTAATTAAAAAGCCTGTTTTTCAGTCCCTTTACTGTTTCTGCCAAGCCCTGGCGGTCGACCGTGCCGGTCGACCGGACATGCACGAGACGTGCAAAAAGGCCATAGGTTTTGGCCGATCGACCGGGCAGTCGACCGACTGAAGTCCCCTTACTCTCGGGTAAGAGCGGTCGACCGGGCGGTCGACCGGTGGTTGGCAACGGTCAAAATTCGACCGTTGGCCGGTCGACCGGATGGTCAAATCTGATCATATTTGTGGCCAACGGCTAGTTTTTTAAAGAGGCTATAAAACCCCATTTGAGAGAGGTTTTCTTCAAGAATTTTCAAAGCAAAAATTTCCTACTTTCTAAGTGTTTTCAGCAAAAAGTTTTTGAGTTCCAATTCCTATTCTCTATTTGTTTTTAAAGTGTTTTGTTATTTCAAAGAAAATAGTCTT
Organism: Agave tequilana; assembly: GCA_038442645.1. Taxonomy (NCBI): domain Eukaryota; kingdom Viridiplantae; phylum Streptophyta; class Magnoliopsida; order Asparagales; family Asparagaceae; genus Agave; species Agave tequilana. Next base: position 113,682 of record JAVJIF010009305.1, on the reverse strand, counting down.
TTGGGAATTGTTTTTGATCTAAAAATTCTATATCTTTTTGGAGAGTTTCCCAAGTGATTTTCTTTGTTAAAAACACTTTGTTTTCCACACTTGAGCTTATCATTCTATCCTCTCTATAGGATCCTTGTTTTTGTGGAAAAGAAATTGATTTGTGGTTGAGATATACCACCAAGTTGTAAACCCTTATCATTACTTGGCTTTTTGCCTTTCCCTCTTAGTGTAGAGGAAGTTGTGCAATTGGATTGTATCCCTCAAGTGTGAGGTGATCCTTGTTTGGCTTTATGCCTATCCCTCATTTGTGAGGTTGATTTGTTGTGACTTTGTGCCTAGCCTCTAAGTGTAGAGGTTATTTTGGTTGAGAGAGGAGTTGTGTACTCCATATTGTAATTGCCCCAAATCCTCGGTGGAGGTTCCCTGTGTGGGAGTCCTGTGTGGACAACTTAGTGGATTCAAAATCCTTCTAGGTGAAAGCGGGGACGTAGAGCTGGGTGCTCGAACCTCGAAACAAATCTTGTTTGCGCTTGATCCATTGACTCTAACTCTCTCTATTATATTGTGCCTTGCATCATTTATATTGTCATACACTCATTTATGCTTGGCTTGTTTGTGTGTGCCTCACTTGTGCTTAACCACGAGAGCTTCATATAGCGCCTCAACTCTTATTCAGAGGAATCAAGAGGAGTTAGTCCAGAGCTCTTCACCAGAAATTCAGCTACACTCATTGTTTGCATTAAGTGTAGTTGCAATTTAGTTTTAATTTCCGCATTTAGTTCATTAGATTAGCCGTACACCTATTCACCCCTTCTAGGTGTACCTTCAATTGGTATCAGAGCCTACGCTCCTGATATTTGGTTTAACCACCTAGGAGTGTGATCTTTGTTAGCTAATCTAGATTTGCATTTGCACTTATATTGTTTGCACACATATAGTTTGCACTCATGGATGTTCCTCCCAAGTTTGATTTCTCTAGACTAGATATATGGAAGGTTCTTATGAGTTATCATTTAAAAACCCTAGGCTTGCATGTTTACCTTGCCATTACCAAGGAATCCTACCCTAATGATAGCAAGCTATAGAGGCCAATGCAATAGCCCTAAAGGCACTTAGAGCATCTCTTCATTATTTACATGTGTTTTCTCACTATGAGTCCGCTTTTGTAGTATGGAGCATTTTGACTTCTCCTGAGCTACCTAAGATTATCGATAAGATGAGGAGATCTAAAAGAGATGAGTCTGATGAACGTTGCTTCATGGTCCAAGGGAATGACTCCCTTGAGGTACAATCAGAAACTCAACTAGATGCTAGCTCTAGTTCCTATTGCAATGAGTGTATGGAGGCTCAAGCCATAAATAATGAACTTGCTAAAAGGTGTGAAAAATTACTTGAAAAATATAAACTTTTGAAAAAGGATAATATTAGTTTAAAAGAAGAAAATAAAAACTTATCTTCTACACTTGAGAATGTTTTGCAAGAGAAGGAAGAGATTTCAAGTGAATGTAACTTACTTAAATCCCAACTAGACGTTGCCCTAAATGAAAATGAGTTTTTGAAAAATAAAATTGATTGTAATGATATTTTAAAGAAAAATGAAAACTTGTCTTTAAAACTTGATTTTTTTGTACAAGAGAATGATTCTTAAAAATAAAAATTGATTCTATTTCAAAAGATTTAGAAATTTGCTTAAATGAAAATGAATCTTTGAAAATTGGTATTGATTCACATGTTTGCCATGCTAGTGTAGCTTCATCACCTAGCTTACCTATTGCATGCATCTCTTCTAAGATTGAAAATGATATATCTTTGCTTAAGAAGAGTGTTGATTGTTTGGGCTCCACTTTGAGCCAATGTGCTTTAAATCATACACGGTTGGAATCTATGTTTCGCGAGAAACAAATTCCATCTATGCATGTACACAAACCACGGCATACACATGCTTCTCACGGTCACACCCATCACACAATGTATGCTCATGTATACATTTGTACACATTGTGGACGTAAGGGCCACCTTGCTAAGTTTTGTTATGATCGTATACATGATGTAAATTTAGCAACTAAGTTTGTTTGGGTTAGGAAAGGAGCTAACCCCCATGGACCCAAAAGAGTATGGGTACCAAAGACCACCCCTATTATATTTGATGTAGGTATGGGCTCTCGCATGAAGTGAGAGCGATGGTGCCTTGAAGTGGATGCGTTCCGAGCTTAAAGAGAACAATTTAGATGCATCACTTTCAAGGGGAGTTTTGGTGGGAGGACCACCTTGTTTTGGAGAACTAGAGAGGTGCCTTCATCGGTTTTGGTATCGATCTCTAACTCCCGTTTATATTTACATGCTTTCAACATTATTGAGTTTTAGCATATTTTAATTAGTATGTTAAATGCCATGATTATTAGATCATTGACATGCATGTATAGCATTTGAGATCATCCATATTTATATGGACCCATATGTTGTGTTCTCACCATTGTTTAACTATTATGTATATCATAGTTCTAATGCATGTGCATTTACATCGTATTTATGTTTATCATGTTGGTTTATATCTCGTTTTATGCTTCATGATTTGATTACGTGTTTGGATGTTAGTTTTCATTAAAACTTGGATATATACTTGTACATCTAGTGAGCCACAAATAGACTTTTATATGTTTGTGCTTAAATGCTCATTTGTGCTTGTTAAATATACTAATATAGCCTAGTTTTGATGATTCATGCATTTTAACTTGTATTCCCCATCTTGAAAATGTTTTATGATCATGTGTTTTCACTTCATGTATATGTCTATTTTGCCAAACCTTAAGATATACATGTATACCCCTTAAGTCATTTGCTTTTCATGCAAATCTTTATTATGGACTCAATTGTGTTTAGGGATATGTAGTATAGTATACTTCTTGTTTTGTCAAAACATACATATGCCTTGAAGTATAAATTGTTTTAATGAAAATTTAGTTTTGACGATTTTCATATTTTCATGTTTAAAGGAATTTCAAATGAGCTTATTGCCTACCTTTCATGATTATGTTCTTCACATTTTATTTGTACACTCACCTTTCTTGTTTACTCATGCTTTGTTTTCATGAGTCATCTTCATGCTCATTGACTTTGAGTGTTGGCTATCATGTGAGTTTCATGTTTCATGAAATATATTTTTGTTTTATTCCTTACTTGAAGGATTTCGTACTAGTTTACAAATTTTTCACAAAACTAGTTCGTATTCTTCATTATGGTAGAGCTTTTCAAACATACTTTATCTTCAAACCTATTTTTGAAAACCCCTACCCATTAAAGGGCGGTTGGTTGGGAGACCATGCCTTGTATGCTCTTTATTAAAAATCATTTTAAACTTGTGCATGAAATGGGTGGTAGGAAATATGAGTTATATACTTGATCATATTATGTTTTCAATTGGTATCATTGGATCGTTTCAATTGGTATCAATATTGACATTTTTTTTGTATACTCATATAGATGTTTTTGATATATGTATGCTTACCCTTCATATAGTATCAATTTCGATTGGTATCTAACTTTTCATACATATATATGCTTTATTTGTGCTCAAAGATATATATGAAAACACAAATTTTGGGTATGCTAAGCTTGATTTTTTTTTGACTATCTTATCTCAATTGATTATGTTTCAATTGGTGTCCTAGTACAAGCTTATGCATCATTTTATTTGGTATTTCATAAAGGGGAGAAAATTCGTATTGTATCTTTCAATTGGTATTTTGTTTACCTTTAATTTCCACTCCCATACTTTATGATGAAAAATAATTGAAAAATGAATATTGATTTTAATTTGGTATCATATGTTCAAAATGAAAAATACTTTCAATTGGTATCAAGATGTTTATTTGTTTACCTTCAATTTGGTATCACAAATGATTTTATTTCATATGGTATCTATATCTTGTGGTATCTTAATTTAAGAAAAATTCAAAATTTGTAATGTTTATTTACAATTGATATCTTAAAATTTGATTTACTAAGATATCTCAAATTTTTGTTTTAATGAAAAATTAAAAATGTTTTGATTTATATTACCTATATGCAAGGGGAGCTTAACATCTATCTACATATAGATTCATGTTGAGTGTATCTTATATTGAGGAGCTTGACAACTCTTCTTTATGCTGTACATGTGTGTAGGGGGAGCTTCACATCTCCTCTTATGCATTGCATATTATGTGTTATATGAATTAGGTCTTGTCATCCTTTCTTCATGTAATGCATGCATGTAGGGAAGTTAACTTAGCGTCTTCCTCTTCATGAATGTATATCGCATATATCTCTTTATTGATTGATTTGGGTTCACCTCTTTATGGGGGAGAACATTTTTTTTGTGTTTACTTAACCCCTTTGTTGATGATTGACAAAAAGGGGGAGAAGTATTTCAGTATATATGCATGTTTTGGAAAAGATTTCTTGTTTATGTATATTGTTTTGTTTTGCAAAAAGGAGAAAAGAATTTGATATGTTTTATGCTTGTTTATGCATGTTTATCTCCTTATATTTGCATACATGTTTGTTTAGATTGCATATTGTTTTGTTTTACAAAAAGGAGAAAAGAATTTGATATGTTTTATGCTTGTTTATGCATGTTTATCTCCTTATATTTGCATACATGTTTGTTTAGATTCATGTGCTTCATTGCCATATATTATTATTTATTGTGATGCATGAGTTAAGGGGGAGCTTCTTTGAAGCTTTACTTTAATCCATGCATATATAACTCCATGAGTTTTGTCATCATCAAAAAGGGGGAGATTGTTGGCCCAGAGGCCTTCCACTCTAGTTTTGATGATGATTAACTCATGAAGTTATGTTTACTAATAATCTTGTGATGTTTAGTTTCAGATCCTTAACCAAGATATTAGTAGGTGATTAGCTTCAACAAAGGTGTTTTGGAGCTTCTCTCATGGTGATTCAAGAGCCGGAGCATCAAGATCATATATAGCACTCGTTGGAGTAAAGCTCGGTGGATCACGGTTTGGATCGAGTCGGCTTGAAGACGGAGTTCGTCAAGTAGACTTCGGTACATAGCTTATTTTATGTTTTAGATCCATGTGTAAAGATTAGATAGTGTAATATGCTCAAGTTCACAACACACACACTTGTTTAAGTTTTCATGTTTTGGTTTTCGGTTTTGGTTTAACCGATCTTGGTTTCATGAATAGATAGATTCAAAACAAGTTTACATGATTTAATGTATATTAGATTTGTTCTATATACATGTGTGCTTCGTAGACTAGGACAAACTTATTTTGATATGCCTATTCATGTGTTTGGAGTTTTGTGTTTTAACAAAACATATTTTTGGAATTAATATCAAAAATATTGATATATATATATCTTTATAAGTATATTGGAGTATATCCATATACTACATGCCTAAAAGTTGTTTAAATATCATGTTTATGTATTTGGATGAGTTTTGAAAAAATCAGATTTCCATTTGAAAAATCCAAGATTTAGAAAATACAGTTTTTGGTTTTCGGCAAAATTTGTAAGTCACAAAAATGGTTCAAAAAGTTTGAAATTTGTGTTGAACTTTCTCAAACAAGTTTGTATATCAATGTATTATACTGAACTTATTTTTGTGAATTTTTAGAGAATTTATGGGATTTATTTTGTAATTAAAAACCATATTTTTCAGTCCCTTTAATGTTTCTGCCTGGCCCTGACGGTCGACCGTGCCGGTAGACCGGACGTGCACGAGACGTGCACAGAGGCCATAGGTTTTGGCCGGTCGACCGGGCGGTCGACCGACTGAAGTCCCCTTACTCTCGGGTAAGGGCGGTCGACCGGGCGGTCGACCGGTGGTTGGCAACGGTCAAAATTCGACCGTTGGCCGGTCGACCGGCCGGTCGACCGGATGGTCAAATCTGACCATATTTGCAGCCAACAGCTAGTTTTTTAAAGAGGTTATAAAAACCCCATTTGAGAGAGGTTTTCTTCAAGAATTTTCAAAGCAAAAATTTCCTACTTCCTAAGTGTTTTCAGCAAAAAGTTTTTGAGTTCAAATTCCTATTCTCTATTTTTTTAAAGTGTTTTGTTATTTCAAAGAATAGTCTTTTGGGAATTGTTTTTGATCTAAAAATTCTATATCTTTTTGGAGAGTTTCCCAAGTGATTTTCTTTGTTAAAAACACTTTGTTTTTCACACTTGAGCTTATCATTCTATCCTCTCTATAGGATCCTTATTTTTGTGGAAAAGAAATTGGTTTGTGGTTGAGATATACCACCAAGTTGTAAACCCTTATCATTGCTTGGCTTTGTGCCTTTCCCTCTTAGTGTAGAGGAGGTTGTGCAATTGGGTTGTATCCCTCAAGTGTGAGGTGATCCTTGTTTGGCTTTGTGCCTATCCCTCATTTGTGAGGTTGATTTGTTGTGGCTTTGTGCCTAGCCTCTGAGTGTAGAGGTTGTTTTGGTTGAGAGAGGAGTTGTGTACTCCATATTGTAATTGCCCCAAATCCTCAGTGGAGACTCCCTGTATGGGAATCCTGTGTGGATAAGTTAGTGGACTCGAAATCCTTCTTGGTGAAGGCGGGGACGTAGAGCTGGGTGTTCGAACCTCGAAACAAATCTTGTTGTTTGTGTTTGATCCATTGACTCTAACTCTCTCTATTATATTGTGCCTTGCATCATTTATATTGTCATACATTCATTTATGCTTGGCTTGTTTGTGTGTGCCTCACTTGTGCTTAACCACGAGAGCTTCATATAGCGCCTCAACTCTTATTCAGAGGAATCAAGAGGAGTTAGTCCAGAGCCCTTCACCGGGAGTTCGGCTACACTCGTTGGTTGCATTAAGTGTAGTTGCAATTTAGTTTTAATTTTCGCATTTAGTTCATTAGATTAGCCGTACACCTATTCACCCCCCCTCTAGGTGTACCTTCAGTTACATGTATATAATACATGTCAAAAATAAATTTTGAGAATATATAATTTAAAGACCAATTTGAAATTTTAGATACTAATTTGAAAATCATGCAAAAGATACCAATTAAAATTTAAAATGACGTCAATTGAATATTGAAATCAAAACATTTCTAATTTCTCTCCCTCTTTTAGAAAAGGAGTAAGATTAAAATAAATTTATTTAAACAAGTTTTCTCTCCTTTTTAAAACATCAATAAAACTAGTGCTATGCTTGCTAAAAACAAATATAACAATTTATTTGAAACAAAATCAAACTTGAAAACCAATTGTGCAAAAGACATGCACATAAGATATGCACAAACTAGTATAAACATGCACAATTAATAAAATCATATATATGTATAAAAATATCATTAATTTCAGAGTATACATATAAAAGCAATTGTGAGATGAGTATACAAGTATCAAATGTCATGAAAATTAAGTGTATAACTAATTGCAGCCACCAAACAAGCATATATCATATAGATTAATCGAGTATATCAAGTATATATGCACATGTACCCATCCAACCACCCCATTAGGGGTAAATATTTTCAAAAATAACTGTTTGAAAATAGTTGAAACTAACTTGAAAATACTACCAAATAAAGAATTAAATAAATTAATTTAAAATAATTTTGAAAACTAGTTTCAAATTCTACTAATATGAAATAAATCATATATATATATCTCATGAAAGATGATTATCGCACAAAAATTGTCACTCTTAGACTATCAAGCTCACATATACTTATAAATGAATTCAAGAAACAAAATTCATTTGCAATCACATGAGTAAATATAAGGTGAGTTTACAAGAATCATATAAATAGCATTTCTATGAAAGTAAAAGAATTTTTAATAAAACTAGATCATCAATATAGAAACCATTTTCAAAAATTGCAAATTTGATTTGTAAAAGCAATAAACACAAATCAAGAAAATTCATTTTCACTAATTTGAAAAAAACACAAACATTCAGAATCAAGATATATCAAATAATATGCAAGAATCATCAAAATGAGGACATACAAATAGAATCAAATATGAATTGAATACAAGAATGTAATAGAACATGTAAAATATGAGAATCAAGTTTATCTCAAAGATTATATATGTATGTCACAAAAGTTTCTCAAAATTAGCTTGTACAATAAACAAAACAAGATTTAGAAAACTTGAAAGCTCATACACATCACTTATGTGTTATTAAGCAAGATTCAAATAAATCATGATGAATTACTTTAATTTATGTGAAAAAATAGTTAGTTAGTGAAAACAATAAGCTCAATAGTAAATATATATTAACTATAAAGATAAGCATGTAAATTTGATTGAAAACATGAAAACTAGTTTTCAAAATCACGTGCATAGCTAACAACAATTCAACTCATCGTTAAGTAAAAAATATTATATGATAGAGTCGAGGTTACTACTCTAGAATATGAGCATTTAAGCAAATATAATATTCTTAAAATGGAGGATGAATACCGATGTAGCCAACTTAATTTTCCAAATAAAAGATGGTCATCCCACCTTAACTCATTGATAGTAATGCATCCATTGATTAGTTCATTGATGTGCGACTTGGCAAGTGCATCAATCTTAACAAGTAATAAAGTAATGAAGAACAGTGTCGAACCTAGGATTGTTATCTTATTAAGTACCAAAAGTGTATTGACTCAAGGATTTATTTGAAAGATTGATAAAGATGTAGAAGTGGACTAAATTATATTTTTATTTGGCTTTAGATAGGAAAAATATTATGGAAATTGTTTCAATAATTAATAATCCAAATTGACAAATTGATTTTGTTAGTAACCACCTACTACTCATGTTAACAATCAAAAGTCCTTATCTCTAATAGTATTATCTCTCGAGCAACACTAATTCTATCCTTTATCAAAAGCATACAATCTATCGATCTAGTAGAGTTACAAGTTAAGAGATGCATTAAGCTTAGTGGATTTTTATCACATGATTGCACAACTTACGCATCTCTTCACTGTCTCAACATGTCAAGTTGTGATTTCTATTCCTATGAAGCGTTGCTAGATTATCTCCTCTCGATCTCAAATCTAACCATCAATATAGCTGGGGCTCTTAACTAATAACAAGAATAACGAAAGTAGAAACTTAATGTAGCAAAGAATCTAACATGAAGAACATAGTAGAAGAATAAAACTAACACAAAGCAGTGATTAGTCTCTAAAATTGCATATTTCATACCACATCTTCACATTTATTTAATATTAAATTCTCCTAATAATATCTCTCTTGTATGTTTCTAAGTCCATGGCATGAAATGAAGAAGAAGACCCAAAATCACCATTTAATTGGTGATTAAAGCCCTATAAAGATAGCCATTGACCTAAGAGGGTGATTCTGTCAAAACTAGGGGCCCAAAAAAAGAAACCAGGACATGTAGCCAACAGGGGACCGATGCGACAGCGCACTGCAGGCAGCGCTGTGCGTTGTGCTAGTACAGTCACGGAAACGCGGCCAGGCCACGCCAGCGTTTGGGCCCAGAGGTTGTCCCCTGGTCCCCTTTCCCCTGGTGCCTATAAATACCCCCTTGGGGGTTCTTCAGTGATATATCCAGAGAGTAGGGTAGTTTCTTCTCTTGTTATAGTTTAGGGTAGTTTAGTTTAGTTCTTCTTCTTCTTCTTCTTCCTCTTTGTATTTTTCATTTCTTTTAGATCTTGTAATAGGAGAGAGGGTGATATGTGGTTGGAAAATAAGAGTGCTTGTAATAGAAAGTGACAAGCTATGAAAGGTTCTCTCTTTTTCTCTCTTTATTTTCTCTCTAACTCCTTTTACATGTTTAGCTAATTTTTCTCTCATGGTAACTAACTACTAACCACTAGCTTGCTAACTTCTTACTTGATAATCCACATGAATCTAATAGCCTCTACTTGGTCTTGCTCTTGCAAGAGCCATTGATGGCTCATGATGATGGATTCTAACACTTTAACATCCTAACTCTCTAACAAGCTAACATTACTTTATTCTATGCTTGCTCTTATTTAATTTAAGTGTAGCTTGCACTTGTTTTGCTGAGTTTGAATGTGAAAAGTTATCGTATGGGACATGCTTTGAAACGCTCATGAATCAAGAACTAATGATGGCCAAGGATACATGTGAGGTAACTATCACTAAGAGGTTAGCATGTTAGTGGAGTCATTAGTAGTTAGTAGCCATGGGTTTTCTTTCTATTTTACTTTGTTTTAGACTTACAAACAAAAATCACAAATATCTTATCTTTTATGTTTCCCACTTCTTCGTGTTTCACCGTACTCTTCTCTTTCCATTTTTTATTTTCTTTTCTTTTCATTCTTTCAAACATTGAAGAACTTTTAACATTCACATGAACATATCGTGTAAGCTTCTATCGCCTTCCGTCCTTATGGATTCGAATTGTTTTAGCCTTTATGCTGTAACGGAAGTATCGAGGAAGTCAAAGCACACACACTTTAATTTTTGATTTCAAAACATACACCTTTTGTGCGCGATTTTCCTCCGATCAAATTTTGGCGTCGTTGCCAGGGATGGGAACGGTTTGATTTCATGTTTTTATTAACTTTTCTCCTTTGTTCGTTGGTGTGCTGGTCAAAAAAAATTAGTATTGCAGAAGTCCACACTTGCTTTTGTGTGGTTGGGTAAATTCTTGCATATTGTTATATTTTGCTGCTACTTATTATTTATATTACCTGTGCATTGTAATAATTTTAAAAACTAAAATATGGTTATTGGATGTTTTAAAATGGTTTAGACATTTGCATCTAGGCACGTGTCAAATTTCAATTCCAATATACTGTACTTTGTTCTTGTGTTGTTGTTATACATATTGCATTGCATATAGTTAGGATAAAAATGTGGGTGATTTACTTACTTTGTGTGTTCATTCTTATCAATATTGCACATTTGCATGAACTAAACTTAAAGGCAAAACCCAATACAATAAAAGGTGGGGAAGTCATTAATCTCCCTTAGCCCAAAAATCACCTCCCCACTCACACAACCCATTAATAAAAATTGCTAGACGTTGGCCCCTAGGGACATCTCAGACTCATTTAAGAGATTGACCTAACGGGAAAGTTGTAAGAAGTTGACTCTTGTCAAATTGGTGTCTAAGGTTGGGGATTGAGAGGCGAAATCTCAAAAAATAGTGGTTTGGCATAATTAGGCCCATTGCCCCGGCACGGATACCTTCTACTGATCTTGTCCCAACTTAGCCGATTAACTCGTGGTCAGATTCTGACAATATACCCCCGTGGACAGTCTAACCAGTTAGAGTTGTCTTGGTCTAAGTCAACCCTAGCTTAGGCTTGTTTTCTTTTACTTTTTCTTTATTTGTTTGTTTGTTTGTTTGTTTTTCTCTTTTGTAAATTGTGATATGGATTTCAACAACAACAATTTTTTCAATCCTAATAGGAATTCATATTTCACCCCGACCTCATTTGACTCGGATAACTTCAACCCAGATATGTACAACATGAACTAATCATATAGGCCGGATTGAGATTATTTGACGTAATATGACCCATATCTCCAATCTTATGGTCGTAATTTTTAAAATAATTTCTACTCTTCATAGAGTCAATGGGGATTCACCTACCCCGAGTCAAATTTTCAACCATCTTATCCACAATTTTCACAATATTCATTCCCCGATTTTGATTCATACACTCCTTTTTCTGAACCACCAATTGAAAAAAAATCATCATTGAAAAGGAGTTTGAAAGAAGTGAGAGAGGCCCAAAAATAATTTGAAAAAATGGTAGCCTCATCATGTCCACAAAATTTCCAAAATTCATGTAATTTTTTTCCAGAATGACTCAAAGAAAAATAATTGTGGGAAAAAACTATGAAATTCGTGCAAGAGACCAAGCACATAATGCAAAATACTATTGGCTTTCCATGTCCACCAAATGTTCGTACAACTCATGAATCATGTCATTTTAGAAATCCAGCTTCAATTTCATCATACCAAACTGAACTTGACCAACATCAACCTCTTGATAGTTTGACAAGTTATCCATTTTCTAAAATTAAACTTGAAGATGAATGTGAACCGGAGTTTCAATTTAGCAATTCAAGTCCAATCCTTGAATCAATATCGACTCCTGTAGTGTTACCTGAACTAAGTAACATTCTTGAGCCAGTTTTGATTCTCATAATTTTTGAAACTGAATCGATCATTTCACCTATTCACATTCCTTTTGTGGACGAAAATCAAGATTCAATTTCCTTACATCCATTTTGAACTTGCCCAAAATTTTGAGAACCACCTTGACATTTTAGCAAGTTATCCTTTTCTCGAAATTGAACTGGAGCTTGAAAGTGATCCTGCACCTCAAGTTGGTGACTCCATTTCACTCTTGATTCAATAATGATTCCGGTATCTTTACCAGATTTTTTTCTCTATTCCACAGTAAACATTGAATCCTGTACCAGTACACTGTGAAATTGAATCACCAATATCTTTTGATCACACTTCAGTGATGGGGAAAGTGTGTGAACATCATTTCTTTGGTTTGGACCCTATTTTTGAGCCAATTTTGACTCTCACTTTTGAATCTCGACTTAATCTGAGTCAAATTCTCGAGTCAGTATCAGTTTTTGTTCCTATTCCATTTGAGTCCAAATCAGTCATCTCTCAAAATCACACTTCATTGTTGGATAAGAATGTTAAAGAAGATGATTCAATAATTATTATTGAAAATTAAAAATTGAATGGGGATAATTTTTTCAATAAGATTATACAGTTATCCAACATTGTACTGGGTCGTATTAAAGAGATCAATAAAAGTGGGTTCCGTGAGCCACCACATTATCTTGATTGGGTAGCAACGTTTGGCCCAATCAGACCACCACTGGAACCACCACCATGAGGTAATCTTTCTTCTCTTCCAATTTGTTTCATGTATATACACATTCACGATGCATTGAGGACAATACATGAGATAAGTGTGGGGGAGGGTTTACTAAAGTAGGTTAGTTTTAAATTTTCTTTCTTTTACTCTTCTTCTTAGGAACTTTTTAAAATTTTCTTTTCTATAATGATTGGAACGGAAAATTGTAAAGAAAGAGTTATAGTTACAAGGTCCTAGTCTTGTCTCAATGTAGTGTAGTAAGGGCTAGACGGGTCGATCCACAATTTCAGAACGATCTTCTCTGTAGTTGGCTTGGAAAAGAAAAGGAGATGAAATTGATTGTGAGAATTAGATTTAATTAAGCAAAAGAATTATAGTTTACTAATCATCTATCACAACCAAAGTATTAGTCTAAAAGAGTGAACATCATATTGAATGAAGAATTATCTACCCTAGGGTTTTGATTGAGAATCAAGTAAGATGAATAAAAATATTGTAAACCCTAATTAGTGTGCACTAATAAAAATTAAACTATATTTCATCTTAATTTCAAAGCATAGCATAAGAAAAGTCCACTTAAAATAATGCTATCAAAGTTTTAAATATGAACCATGAATAACCATTTAAAATGTGCAACCCAAATTAGTTAAACTAAATTATTGATTCACCTTCAAGAACACCAATTTAATCCTATAGTTTCTAACAAGCATAAATGTCAATCAGTTCATCCTTTAAACTAAAATAGGGTTGATCGAGAGATTAGCAAACTATAGATTTAATTAGTTATTCATATTTTTATTTTTATTTTCAATTTTTATTTTGAATATGAAAAGTTGCATGAAAATTAAAAGAAGAAAAACAAATAAGCTAAGCAGTAAACTAAATTGAATTGTAAAAAGAAAGAAGAATAAAGAACTTTTTTATTGAATGTCACTGACCAATTACAATGCTCTCCAGCTTCTTCAACAATCTTCTTCTCCAAATAAGAAAAAAAAAATACAAGAAATTCAGAAAGAAGAAAAGATCTAAAGAAAACACTAAGCTTCAGCTCTTCGATCCCTCCCTCTCTGTTACTCTGTAGGGGTATTTATAGGAGATTTAAGACGTAGAGTCCCAGCACAACTCTCCCACGAAACCGCGTTGCCAGATGTATCCAAATGGCCGCGGAAATGCGGCCATAGCCGCGTTTCCGTGGCAAAAGCGTGGCCAATGGCCACGCGTTTTCTCACATGGCCTTCACTGATCCGTTCATCTGGGTGCCTCCTTCTGGATTCTGCATTTAGACTCTCTATCTTGAGAACTCGGGATAACTTGAGAAGCAAGTCATCAAAATATGAATTTGAAAAGGATTTGTTCCCTTTATCTTTATCTTTAAGCCTTTCTCCCCTTTATCTTTATCTTTGTATTACAAGCAACCAGGTTTAAGTAGAAGTTCATCTCTTATTTTAGGATAAGTATTCATCTTTTCCTTTTCCTCCTCCTCTTTATTTGAATAGCAATTTAGGAGTTCTTCTTTATCCTTCCTCTTCCTCCCCTAGGTTTTAAATTAATAATTTAAAATCTAAGTTTAGATTAGGTTAGATAAGATAGAAGCTTCTAAATTACTAAAATAAATTATGCATGTGGGTTTGTGGGATTTTTGGGCTTTTGGGCTTCACTTGTGCTTTATTTCTTTATTCTTCAATTACTCAAGACTTGCACAACATTAAACAATAAAACATTACGTAATAGTGCCTAATAAAAGAATAAGTAGGAAAATATGATGATAAATATGTATTTTTGACTACCTATCACACCCCCACACTTATCCTTTTTCTCGTCCTCGAGTAAAAATAAAAAAAAGAAAAAGAAAAGAAAATAAAAACTAACCTATGATAACTCACTTTCGTAGGAATTACGCATGCACTTAACACGTGCAACAAGCTATTAAACCTCTAGGTTACCCCTAGAGGACGAGTGTTGTCTCATGAAGGTTTTTAGTGGATTACACCCACAAAATCCATAAAATAAAATGTTAGTGATTTATTTTTTTATTTTGAAAAAGGAGAGAAATATTTGAAATATATTTGAAGAAACTAAGTAATCTATAAGTTTTAGGATTATCATTTTTATTCATTCTTGAACTTAGTCTTTATACAATAATTCGTTATCAATTTTAGGTAAGGATTAAAATTGAATTTTTATATAGTCTCTTTTGTTACCCTAAGTCATATGCATCCTTTGAAAGTGAATCTTTATTAGGGATTCTTTAACTTGGACTCTCATGCCTCTTTATTATTATTATTATTATTATTATTTTAATAATATGTATAACTCATCTAATTTTCTTTTGTATAAGTATCAAGGCTTCTTGAGGCCCTCATACCTAACTAATTGACTATTAGATGTGTTAGTACAATATAGATAATATTTCTTAGTTTTCTTAGGCTTTCTAATTCACCCATGTAGCGAACCTAAGGTCGATGGCTCCCAAACCAGTCGGTTTTAGGGCACCGGGTGAGAAAACACCCCACGGAGTTAAGGACTTAAGTGAACTAGGCCCACAAACTAAGGACTTTATTTATAAAATCACCTTTAGGCGTGAATACTTACGCTTCTTAAGGCACATGTATCCAGCTTAATTAGTGAACTCTAATTTTTTTATTTATTTATATTATTATATTATTATATATAATATATTTTTATAAGGCACAAGAGTCTTTGTCTTAGAATCCTAAATGTGTAAGTGTATTAGGTACGCACATTTCATTAAGGTAAAAATTAAGACTAATTACTTATTCAATTTTTCCTCCTATACCTAAAAAACCAACAATTTATTTTATTTTGACCAAGTTTATAGAAATCTTAATCATGATTTTCCTAATTCTTAAGATTAACTTGGATTTCTTTCAAAAGATAAGTCAAAATATTGTTTCCTTTTTCAAATATATTTTTTAATTTAATTTTTTATTTTATTTTGAGTTATGTTAACAGAAACCTACAGTTAGTCAATAATCTATGTTAAAATAAATATTTTTATTTTTAATTTTTTAATTTTTTTATTTTTTTTGAAATTAAGCGTTAGTACTCTCCCCCACACTTGTCTCATGCATTGTCCCCAATGTATGCATGTATGTATAAATGCATGAAATGAACTGGCAGAGAGGTAGAGTTACCGATACATTGTGTCAAAAAAACCCATGCTGTGTCTGCTTCCGGTACTGATTCTAAAAACGATTTTAAACATTGACCATTTACCTTTAATTCATTACCATTCTTAGGGTCATATATCTCTATGCTCCATCTGGGAACACAGTCTTAACAATGAAAGGCCCTGTCCATCTTGATTTCAACTTTCCTGAAAAGAGGTGAAGTCTAGAGTTATAGAGTAAGACTTTTTGTCCTTAGACAAAAGTTTTTCTCATGATGAACTTATCATGAAAAAGCTTAACCCTATCTTTCATAATCTTCGCATTTTCATACGCTTCGTTCCTTAACTCCTCAAGCTCAAAAATTTGTAATTTCCGAAGTGCACCAGCCTTATTTAGATCAAAATTCAGCTGCTTAATTGCCCATAAGGCTCGATGCTCTAACTCAACAGGAAGGTGGCAAGCCTTTCCAAAGACTAACCTATAAGGAGACATTCCTAGAATTATTTTAAAGGCGATACTATGTGCCCATAAGGCATCCACTAATTTGGTGGATCAGTCCTTCCTTTTTTGATTCATAGTTTTATCTAAGATAAGCTTAACTTGCCTATTTGAGACTTCTACCTGCCCACTGGTTTGAGGATGGTAAGGTATAGATAACTTGTGTGTTATGGCATATTTTCGCATAAGAGCTTCAAAAGTTCTATTGCAAAAATGTGTACCTTTATCACTAATTTGGCACGAGGGGTTCCAAAACGTGAAAAGATGTTTTCTTTCAAGAACTTGACAACAACTTTGTTGTCATTTGTCTTGTAAGGGATGGCTTCAACCCATTTGGATATGTAATCTACAGCCAACTGTATTGGTGCCCAAATGAATTAGGGAAGGGACCCATAAAATCAATGCCCCAAACATCAAAAAGTTCTATTTCTAGAATTGGGTTTAGGGGCATCATATTACGTTTAGAAATCCTTCCTATTATTTGGCATCTTGTGCAAGTTTTGCAAAAGTCAAATGCGTCTTTAAACAAAGTGGGCCAATAGATCTGTAGTACCTTTTCGGTTGTTTTGCGGGGACCAAAGTGTCCATGGCAAGCAAATTCATGACAAAAGGATAGAACACTTCTAGTTTCCTCTTCAGGAACACATCTCCTAATTATTTGGTCGCTACAATATTTGAAGAGGAATGGATCCTCTCTCATGAAATACTGGACTTGAGATAAGAACTGGTATCTATCCTATTTTGACCAACTAGATGGGGTTTGGTTAGTGACTAAGTAATTAACTATGTCGGCAAACCATGGTTCCGTAGAGATGGCTAAAAGTTGTTCGTCGGGAAAATTATCATTGATGGGTAGTTCGTCAGAAGGTGTGTTTGGCACACGAGAGAGATGGTCTGCGATGACATTTTCGACACCTTTTTATCTATAATTTTGAGATCAAACTCTTGAAGGAGGAGGATCCAACGGATAAGTCGGGCCTCCTCATCCTTCTTGAGCATAAGGTATCGAATCACTGAATGGTCGGTGAAGATAGTTGTCTTGGTCCCAAGTAGGTATGGGCAAAATTTCTCCAAAGCAAAAACTACAGCTAAGAATTACTTCTCAGTCGTAGTATAGTTCACTTGGGTTTCATTTAATGTCCTACTTGAATAATAGATCACGTGCTATTTGTTATCTTTGCGTTGTCCTAAGACAGCGTCTATAGCAAAACCAGAAGCGTCACACATGATCTCAAAGGGTTTGGACCAGTCCGGAGGTGAGATGATAGGTGCAGAGATAAGTTTCAATTTAGTTTCTCCCATGCGCTACTACACTTGTCATCAAAGATGAAGGGCACGTCTTTGGCTAAAAAGTTTGTAAGGGGTCTAGCAATTTTGTTAAAATCCCTAATGAACCTACGGTAAAACCCGGCGTGTCCTAAAAAAGAACGAATGTCTTTCACGCATCGTAGAATTGGGAATTTGGCTATGATCTCCACCTTATCCTTATCCACTTTGATCCCTTTCCTAGATATCTCATGACCTAGGACAATCCCATGCTGCACCATAAAGTGGCACTTTTCCCAATTTAGGGTCAAGTTCTTTTCGGTGTACCTTTTTAGCACTAGTTCTAAGTGATGTAGACATTGGTCAAATGAATCTCCATAGACGAAGAAGTCGTCCATATGCACCTGACCATGTCAGAGAATAGGCTTAACATGCATTATTGGAATGTCGCGGGGGCATTGCATAGGCCGAAAGGCATTCGACGATAAGCAAACGTCCCAAATGGGCATGTGAACGTTATCTTTTCTTGCTCCTCTGGGGCTATTGGTATTTGGTTATACCCTGAGTAGCCATCCAAGAAACAGTAATACTCATGGCCCGCTAATCGTTTGATAGGTAGTAAAAAGTGCATATTTATCACTACATTTACTATCACATTTTCATATTTATTCCTATAATTATGCACTATTACTAATATTTTATTATTTATTGTGTGCAGGCCTTGAGTAATATAAAAATAAAGAAATAAAAGCTTAAATGAAGCCCAGAAGCCCAAAAGAAGCCCATGTCCAAGCCCAATGCAAAGTTGCAATTACCAAGTGCAAAAGTTACAATTATTAAAAGAAGAGGAAAAGGATAAGATGAGATGAACTTCTACTCAACCCTAATTGCTTGCAGGACAAGGTTAAAGATAAAAGGAGAAGAGTGCAAAGATAAAAATTCAAAAAATTCGGATTCAGACTGTACACATTTTAGCATTCAGATCATAACTTTTGCTACAGATATGTAAATCTGATGATTCAAGATGCTCCAGAAAGAAGACTTGAAGGCCTACAACTCTTATGTTGATCAAACTTTTCAATTCTATGAGCAGATAAGACATTTTCGTAGATCAACATAATAATAAGTTGCAGGACAGATTTGAACTTTTATGGATAAGTCAAAACAAGTTTGGAGA
Organism: Agave tequilana; assembly: GCA_038442645.1. NCBI lineage: Eukaryota > Viridiplantae > Streptophyta > Magnoliopsida > Asparagales > Asparagaceae > Agave > Agave tequilana. Next base: position 94,805 of record JAVJIF010009305.1, on the reverse strand, counting down.
TAAAAGAGGAATTCAAATTCAGAGATATTTTGCACCTCTTATCTTCATACGCTTCTTGTCCTCTAGTTTTCTCCTATAAATACCCCTGCATAGCAACAGAGGAAGGGCAGATCTCAGAAGTACAGCGAACTACAGAGAAAAATCTAGAGTTTTTAGGCTAGTTGTAGTTTAGGTTTTTATTTTTTGTAACTTTTATTTTTTTTATGTAACTGAGAGTGGAGGATGCTTTCATGGAGGAAGGAGTTCATGCTTGTACTGAGGTGACATCGGTGTAAGTCAAACTTTTCTTCTATTGTTAATAAAATCTACTCAATGTTTGTTTTTGTTATTCTTGTTTTATTTTATTGTTTCTCTATTTTTGTTTTATTTTATTCTCTCTGATGTCTTGCAAACCTTGAGAACTGATCGCTTCGAGACTGCTTAGCCGAACAAGTGCCCTTGATGGCCTATGGTGATGAACAGATCCTATATGCCATGCTTGAATGCCTTCAAAGACAAGGTAAGTCATTGCAACAGTTCAAAGGTAAACAGGCTGGAGAGGTAGGTATGTGTTCTTTTTAGTTTTTAGTTTCCTTTCTTTTATTTTTAGTGTAAACCACATCTTTTCAATTTCTTTCACACTTCTCATTGTAAATACCATTGTAAATAACAAAATAAATAAAAAAGAGATAACTTACTAAACAAGCTTCCATCGCTAGTCCCTCCCTGAGGATCACGACCCGCATAGCCATTGCTACAGCGGATAGAATTGAGCACCTTGCACATCTTTATTTCTAAATCTAAAATTCTGTATTTTTGTGTGCAGGTAAAATCTCAATCAAAATTTTGGCGCCGTTGCCCGGTAAAATCTCAATCCCCGGCAATGGCGCCAAAATTTTGATTGAGATTTTACCTGCACACAAAAATACAGAATTTTAGATTTAGAAATAAAGATGTGCAAGGTGCTCAATTCTATCCGCTGTAGCAATGGCTATGCGGGTCGTGATCCTCAGGGAGGGACTAGCGATGGAAGCTTGTTTAGTAAGTTATCTCTTTTTTATTTATTTTGTTATTTACAATGGTATTTACAATGAGAAGTGTGAAAGAAATTGGAAATATGTGTTTTACACTAAAAATAAAAGAAAGGAAACTAAAAACTAAAAAGAACACATACCTACCTCTTCAGCCTGTTTACCTTTGAACTGTTGCAACGACTTACCTTGTCTTTGAAGGCATTCAAGCATAGCATATAGGATCTGTTCATCACCATAGGCCATCAAGGGCACTTGTTCGGCTAAGCAGTCTCAAAGCGATCAGTTCTCATGGTTTGCAAGACATCAGAGAGAATAAAATAAAACAAGAATAGAGAAACAATAAAATAAAACAAGAATAACAAAAACAAACATTGAGTAGATTTTATTAACAATAGAAGAAAAGTTTGACTTACACCGATGTCACCTCAGTACAAGCATGAACTCCTTCCTCCATGAAAGCATCCTCCACTCTCAGTTACATAAAAAAAATAAAAGTTACAAAAAATAAAAACCTAAACTACAACTAGCCTAAAAACCCTAGATTTTTCTCTGTAGTTCGCTGTACTTCTGAGATCTGCCCTTCCACTGTTGCTATGCAGGGGTATTTATAGGAGAAAACCAGAGGATAAGAAGCGTATGAAGATAAGAGGTGCAAAATATCTCTGAATTTGAATTCCTCTTTTATCTCCAAACTTGTTTTGACTTATCCATAAAAGTTCAAATCTGTCCTGCAACTTATTATTATGTTGATCGCCGAAAATGTCTTATCTTCTCACAGAATTGAAACGTTTGATCAACATAAGGGTTGTAGGCCTTCACATCTTCTTTCTAGAGCATCTTGAATCATTGGATTTGCATATCTGTAGCAAAAGTTATGATCTGAATACTAAAATGTGTACAGTCTGAATCCGAATTTTTTGAATTTTTATCTTTGCACTTTTCTCCTTTTATCTTTAACCTTGTCCTGCAAGCAATTAGGGTTGAGTAGAAGTCCATCTCATCTTATCATTTTTCTCTTCTTTTAATAATTGCAACTTTTGCACTTGGTAATTGCAACTTTGAATTGGGCTTGGACATGGGCTTCTTTTGGGCTTCTGGGCTTCATTTAAGCTTTTATTTCTTTATTTTTATATTACTCAAGGCCTGCACACAATAAATAATAAAATATTAGTAATAGTGCATAATTATAGGAATAAATATGAAAATGTGATAGTAAATATAGTGATAAATATGCACTTTTTACTACCTATCATCGTTCTAGCATTTGGTCAATAAATGGGAGGGAGAAATGGTCTTTTCTAGTAGCAGCGTTCAACTTGAGATAGTCTATGCGCACTCGAACCTTGATAGGTAGTCGTGTTTGTACTAATTCTTACTTGTCGTTTTCCATCACAGTAAAACTGGACTTTTTAGGGACCACGTGCACTGGGTTGACCCATTGGCTATCAGAAATGGGATAAATGATCCCATTATCCAACAGTTTCATTATTTCGCCTTACACAGCCTCTTGCATGAGCAGGTTTAGCCTACGCTGTGGGTCCCTCTTTGGTTTAACCCCTTTATTTAGATGGATTCTATGCTGGACTATTTTAGGGCTTAGTCTCTTGATATCGGCCATAGTCCAACCAATAGCTGCCCTATGTCTCCTAAGGGTTGCCAATAGGTCTTCCTCTTGCCTATTAGTCAAATTGGATGCAGCTATGACTGGTAGCCTCTCTTGTTCATCAAGGTAGGCGTACATAAGATGCTTAGGCAAGGTCTTTAACTCCAAGGAAGGAGGTGGCTCGATGGGTGGAGGTGTTAAGCTTAAATTCTCCATCTTTATAGAACTTGGACTTGCTGCCCACTCAATCTCGCCAAAGTTGAGATCACTAGATCTAACTCTTCATCATCCTTTGATTCTAGTGTGATCTCCTCTTTTTGCTCACTAGTCATATTTTCAATGAAGTTGACCTCAAAGGGTTGGTCGTTTATGTCGTAGGGGTGCTTACCTAAGTTGAAAATATTGACTTTCTTGGTCATGTCTCCAAAAGTCAATCTCATGAATCCGTTTCTAAAATTTATGACTGCGTTAGTAGTTGCTAGGAACAGACGTCCTAAGATGACGGGAGTTTGGGACCTAGGATTAGACACAGGTTGTGTCTCTAAAATAATGAAATCTACTGGGTAAATGAATTCTCCTACACGTATAAGGACATCATTGATCTCTCCCTTTGAAACTTTAATTGATCGATCAACTAATTGGATCGTAACTTGAGTTGGGTTGAGTTCGCCTAATCCAAGTTGTTGATATACGGAGAAGGGAAGCAAATTAATGCTTGCTCCTAAATCGAGGTGTGCTCTACTAATTTCAGCTTGACCTATTGTACAAGAAATGGTGGGGCAACCAGGGTCTTTGTACTTGACTGGGATCTGGTTGGACAATAGCTCACTAATGTTAGTGGCTAGAAAAATCTTCTTAGGCACATTTGTCTTTCTTTACTTGGTGCACATGTCCTTAAGGAATTTGGCATAACTAGGGACCTGTTGGATTGCATCAAGAGGTGGTATATTGAGCCTAACTTGATTAAACACCTCGAGCAGTTTCTCCATATGTGCATTATTATTATTCCTAAGCCTATTTGGAAATGGGGCTACAGGTTGGTGCACTTGTTTTGCTGACTTATCAACTTCAGTTTCTTTGGAGTTTTGTGGAGATGGAGTGGAATTAGATGGAATAGACAATTGAGCTGGGTCCGGTGGCATGGAAACTTGATTATCAACTTGTTTCCCTGACCTCAATGTATGAACCAAGTTATACTGGTTTGGATCTTAAGCCTCATTGGCTTGCCTCGGATTCCTAGGGTTTGATAATAGTTGACTTGGTAGAGTTCCCTTTTGTCTTTCTTGTTGATTCAGTTGCATCTCTATCCTAGTCAAAACTTGATCTAGTTTGTCTTGGCTTTTAACTAGAGTGTCTACCTTTCTTTCCATATTGGAGAGTCTTATTTTCATATGTGAATTTTCGAAAGAGGGTGGAGGACTTTGGTTTGGAAATTTTGTTGATAAGGAGATTATTGAAAATTGTTAGAGATTTTTGGCCTTGTTTGATCATTATTGTTTAGGCTTCATGAGAAATTTTGGTTATTTCTCCAATCGGGATTATAGGTGGATGAATATGAATTGTTAGCAGGCTCTGTGAAGGTTGCATTCATATGCTCGGGCAAAGTTTGATAAGCTATAAAAATGGAACATTCCTCTAACACATGTTTCATGGCTTGACAATAAGTACAATCCGCCGAAGGTGCTGGGCTGACTTAGCTCACTGAGACTGGTTCTTTAGTTTCAAGAGCTTCTGGTCTTCGCATCACAGCAGCTAGTTTAGCTTCGGGAGTTATGTTTGCCTCAATGGAATAGGCACCTTCTTTAGAAGAGCTAGGGTCATTAGTCCTAAATTTTTCCGGAGTTAGTTCCCATTGGATGGTCTAATCAGCCAAATCTTCATATAATAACCATCCTTCATCTTTGTTCTTTTTCAAAAATCCTCCTTGGCACATGGATTCTAATAGGGTTTTTGTTTGATATTCTAACCCATCATAAAGAGCTTGGCAAAGTCGTCGTTTCTCTATCCCATGGTGAGGGAATTGGGCAAGGAGGTCCTTAAAATGTTCGAAGTACTTCCAAAAAGGTTCATTGACTATTTGCCTAAACTGCAAGATGCTTTTCCTAATTTGTGCCATCTTGTGAACGAGATTGAACTTCTTTAAGAAGGCTTTGATGAAACTATCCCATGATGATATGGAACCGGCCTCTAGACTATAGAGCCATTTCTTTACTAAGTCTTTCAAAAAGAATGGGACAAAACATAATTTAATGGCATCTACTCTTAGGCTGGGTATTTTCATCGTTAAGACATACTTCTTCAAATTTCCTTATGAAAAAGTATGCATCCTCTGATTCAAATCCATGAAATTTGGGAAGAGTGTTGATGTATTATGGTTTTAGCTCAAATTGGTCGTCCCCTTCATCGGGCAGCTAAATGCAAGATGGAAGAGAGGTCCTAATAGGATATAACCTATCTTACAGTGATGGTGGTTGTGCCATGTGTGAATCGGGTTTTTGTTCGGGTGGTGAACTGTTCCTAGTTAGTCTAGATGTGACCGGGTCTCTAGACCAAGCTATCATGCACAGTTAACAAACAAGTTCACCCAATCGATGAAGAAAAAGAAAAAATAATCAAAAATCAAAAATCCTAATCTAGGGTAAGCCTGGACCTAGACGACTCCTAACTTTAGACTGTCTTTAGGAGGTATATTGCCGACCTTAACCACAAGTTAATCGGCCAAGTAGGTGGCAAGATTGGTGGGAGGTTATCCGTCAATGATGTTCCTTAATTAAGTAACCACCAACCCTTAGGCTTTCGGTCCATAATCCCCTTCCTAGACACCAATTTGGTGAGAGTTAATTTCGAACAACTTCCTCCTTCAGCCAATTTCCTAATGAGTCTGAGTTAACCTAAGGCCAACGTCTAGTTAATTTTTATTTTAGGGTTAGGATTGTGAGAGCAATGGAGATGATTTGTGGGCCAAGGAAGGGTAATGACGTCCCCACCTTATCTTGTTTATGGGATTTGCCCTTAAAGTGATTTACTACACATGTAAAGCAATAGACAAGTATTCACTCAAAAGCAGTAAATCAGCCAAGGGTGCTTCCTAGTCTATATGCAATGCAAACGTACCTTATCGCCAACACTCTTCAACAGAAATTAAGAAAATTTAAATAGACACGTGCTTATGATGCAAGAGTCTAAATTTTTTTAATTAGTCAACTAATAGGTTACTGTTAATTAATTATCAGTATACAAGGTGATCACAGAAAAATAATATTAAAGGAGTAAAGAGGACTTTGCAATTTGCAGTAACCTGCAAAAAATTAGTCAGTAGTGAACTACTACTGCCGTGGAAATGCTGCTATTGCCACGTTTGCGCGGCTTGATAGTAGGCTCTGTTGCTATGCCTTCTAGGGCAGAGACAAAGAGTTGCTATATGTCCTTACATCCAGTTATAGTTCCTACACGGTGTCAAAATTTTGATTAAAACGGGAAAATAGTAACGAAAGAGTTAAAGTTAGAAGATCCTAGTCTCGTCTCAATGTACCGTGTAGCAAGGGCTAAACGGGTCGATCCATAGGGAAGGATGCGATGGAAGCTTTTCGGAATGATCTTCTATATAGTTGGCTTGGAAAAGAAAAAGAGATATTGATTGTGAGATTAGATTTAATCAAGCAAAAGAATTATAGTTTACTAATCATCTACTACAACCAAAGTATTAGTTTAAAAGAGTGAACTTCATATTGAATGAAGAATTATCTACCCTAGAATTTTGATTGAGAATCAAGCAAGATGAATAAAAATATTGTAAGCCCTAATTAGTGTACACTAATAAAAATTAAACTATAGTTCCTCTTAATTTCAAAGCATAGCATAAGAAAAGTCCACTTAAAATTATACTATCAAAGTATTTAAATATGAACCATGAATAATCATTTAAAAAGTACAATCCAAATTAGTTAAACTAAATTATTGATTAACCTTCAATAACACCAATTTAATCCTAGGGTTTCTAACAAGCATAGATGTCAATCAGTTCATCTTTTAAACTAAAATAGGGTTGATCGAGAGATTAGCAAACTATAGATTTAATTAGTTATTCATATTTTTATTTTTATTTTCAATTTTTATTTTGAATAAGAAACGTTGCATGAAAATTAAAAGAAGAAAAACAAATAAGCTAAGTAGAATGATTGCACACATTTATTGCATTATTCTTTATTATATTTCACATTTATCATGTAATAAATCTGCTAAATTCCTCATCTTAAATGTCTATTTTGCATAAGATAATCATGGGAGAAAGAGGATAAAATCAAATAAATATCAGTTAAATTCAAATTTAACTAGATCTATTTGGTTAGAGGAGGATGATCCCAAATCCAGTTGGTTAAATTTAGTTTCTGGTGAATCAGGTGGTTAAAGCTAAAGATCAACCAGGAATAACGTCAAATACAGAGTCCAAATCCAAAAACATAAATGGATAGAGAGAAGATCAACAGATTAGATGAAGCAATTCTGACTCAGATTTTAGCTCGATATAGTTTAGTATTTGAATCATAATGCTCGCTTCCAGAACTCAAATCTAATGATTCAAGATGATCCAGAAAGAGAACTTAAAGGGCTACAACTCTTAAGTTGATCATTATTTCTAATTTTGTCATTTAGTAAGTTATATAGCAATTAATACGCCAATAAGCTGCAGATCAGAACTGAATATCCGCATCAAATCAAGTTTGGAGATAAGGGAGGATTCAAATTCAGAAATAGCCAGCTTCCATTATCTTTATACTCCTCTACCCTCTGCATTTCTCCTATAAATACCTACAATCTCAAAGACAAGAATGGGGGGAAGGACCAAGCAGAGAGTAGAACTGAAGCTAATTTGTAGTTTGTAACTTAGGTTTTAAATTTTCTTTTTATGTAATTTTTAGTTTTCATTTATGTAATTCAAAGGAGATCAGACTTTCATAGGAGAATAAGAATGAAGCTTGTGCTGAGAGTGACACCGGTGTAAGTTGTTCTTCCATTCTCTTATTGTTATGAAATCGAATCTATAGTTACCTTTTTATGTACTTTATTTTTGTGTTCTTCTTCTTCTTCTTTTCTACTTCACTCATTCTTGTACCAATTGCTATCCAAGTGAGTCTTATAGCATCGAAAGAGCCTTGCCTTTGCGAGTGCCACCGATAGCTCACGACGATGGATTTTAGTCTCAAGTCTGTATCATTTCATGCTTGTTTTGTTTTGAGGATGTAATGTGGAAGAGACGAGAATCAACTCTTATGGGCTATGCGCTGATTGCCTCCACTTCAAGGTAACATCGTCGCAAAAGATTCAAGGTAAGCTTTTAGTCAAAGGAGGTAAGTAATTATTTTTTATTTCTTTCTTTTAACTTTTAGTGTAAATTATTACACCACAATCTTTCAAATCTCTTTCACTCTTTTTCAGTATTTTTTGCACATATCACTTCTATTTTCTCCACCTTCTCATTCTACCACTTTCTCCCTAACTCACTTTAACCTAATTTTTCTCTTTTTCTTTATAAGACTAAAAGAAGAATTTTAACTATCATTTGTATCTTAAAAGAAAACTTACTAAAAAAACTTCCATCGCTAGTTCCTCCTTGTGGATCACGACCCGCATAGCTACTTGCTATCGCGGTAGAATTGAGCACTTGTACATCTCTATTTTAAAGTTCTGAAATTCTGTATTTTTGTGCAGGTTCAACCTCAATCAAATTTTGGCGCCGTTGTCGGAGAGGGACGGTAAGTTATTCTCTCTTGAGATATACATTTTTGGTTAACTTTCTTCTTTGTTCTTAGTGTACAGATTTAACAAAAAGAAATTTTTGCTGCAGTGGACATATAAGTGGCCCTGGACTCTGCTCAAGATAACAGAGCCTAGAAGCCCTCAGATTTGCTACATTCTAGTGGCAATCTGAGTGAACTACTAACCTGTATTATTTTTTTGCAGGTTGGCTGAATTGCAAAGCTAAAAATCTGTAGCTATTTTCTTTGTTTGTCTCAATGTAATTACTTTCTAACCTCAACAATAAAATGATGTTTGTTAAATGCTAAATACGGTTTAGACTTGCATTTAGGCACGTGTCTAATTCGTTTACATTTTACATTACTGTTGAAGAGTGCTGGAGCCAAGGTATGTGTGCATAGCATTTAGTATAAGGTTCATTCTTGTATGAAATATTGCTTGAGTGTTACTTTTTTCTATATACTTGTATACTGCACTAATTGATTTAAGGGCTTGTCCTATTAACAAGATAAGATAGGGAAGTCATTACCCTTCCTTAGTCCACAAACAATCTCCTCACTCTAACCCAAGCCTAAGTAAAACTGAGTAGATCTTGGCCCTAGGGACATCTCAGACTCAATTAGGAGATTATCTTAAGGGAGAAGATGTTAGAATTTGACTCCTGCCAAATCAGTGTTTAAGGAAAGGGATTGAGGGGTGAAACCCTGAAGGCTGGTGGTTTGGCTTAATTGGGCCCGTCGCTTTTGCGCTGATACCTCCCACCAATTTTGCCCTGACCTGACTAATTAGCTTATGATCAAAGTCTGCATTATACCTCCCATAGACAGTCTAACCAGTTAGGAGTCGTCTAGGTCTAAGGTTTACCCTAACTTAGGTTAGAATTTTTTTTCTTTTTATTTGTTTGCTTATTTGTTTGTTTTTTTCTTTGTTTGTGTTTGACATTTCTTGGTGATATGGCTCATAATAACAATTTTTCAATTTTAATGGTAATTCATATTACACACCAACCTCTTTTTCGGATATTACCAACCCGGCATATCATAACTTTAACCAACCTAGTGTGCCAGATTGGTCTTATCCGAATCAATATAACCCATGCCCCCAATCTTATAACCATAATTTCTAAAATAATTTCAACTCTTCACAGAGTCAATGGGGATTTACCTCCCCTGAGTCCAATTTTCAACTAACTTATCCTCCTTATCCACCTTGTCCACAATATTTCCAAGATTCATACTCAGTTCCACCAGTTCAAAATAGAAAACCTTCAATCTTGAAAATGAGTATGCGTGAGTCCAAGCAGCAATCACAAAATCTGACGGACCCACAATTTCATCACAAATTCCAGAACAACACTTCATCTTTTCAAGTCCAATCGCAACAAAATGATGAACCAATCAACTATAAGAAGATGCTTGAAGTCATGACTCAGGCTCAAATCGCTCATAATCGTGACATAGATAGATGGTCCAAACTCTCCTTTCTCACCGTTTGACCATTTTTGATGTCGCTAACCATTCTGTTAGAGCTAAGGAATCATGTTGTTTTGGAAAACAAGATTCCATTTCAGTACAACCATTTGAACTTGCCCAAACTCTAAATTTTGAAAATGACATTAACAGTTTGGCAAGTTATCCCTTTCCTAAAATTGAACTTGAGAATGAATATGATCCTGAACCTCAACTTGGTGATTCAATTCTACTTCCTGATTCAATAATGACTCTGGTGTCTTCACCTGATTTTAATCTTTTTTTCAAGTCAACATTGGATCCTGTGCTAATTTATCATGAAATTGAATCGCCAATCTTTTATGATCATCATATTGAACTTGACCAATTTCATACTTTTGAAAGTCCCATTGACAAATTGGCAAGTTCTCATTTTTATGAAATTGAATTCAATGAGAAATGTGACCTAGATTCTCAAATTTGTGTTCAGTTCAAATTCTCAAATCAATATTGACTCCTATTTTGTTACTCGACTTGAGTAATATTTTAAAGTAAGTTTTGATTCCCACACCTGTCATTCTTGAACTTGAATCACCAATATTAAGTCACATTCTATTGTGGGAAAATGAATGTGGACTTGAGTTTTAACTTCTTGATTTGGACCCACTTCCTGAACCAGTATTGACTCCTGAACCTTTACTTGACTTAAGTCACTTTTCTGAGTCAGTATTAGTTCCCGTACTTCCTAAGTCCAAGTCAATCATTCCATCTTTTCACACTCCACTATGGGACAAGGCAGTTTACAAAATGACTCCGAAATTAATTATGAAATTTGGAAATTAGATGGGGTTAAATTTTTAATAAAAACCGTTCACATATACATCATTTTAGTGGGTTATATAAAAGAGATTTCTGGTGGGTTCCTCCCAACGCCACGAAAATTCGATTGGGCCGCATTTCGTGGACCAATCAGACCACCACCGGAACCACCACCTTACGGTAATATTTTCCTTCCCTTTCTTCTTTTTCATGCATCTATGCATTAATTCATACATTGAGGACAATGTATAAGATAGGTGTGGGGGATGGTCTAACATAACTTAGGTTTTTTTTCTTTTTATTTAAAAAAAGAAAAAAATTAACATTTTCTTTACTTTAAAAAACTTTTTGAAAATAGAAATAATATTTTGACATATTTTTTGTAAGAAATTAAGTTAATTTTAAGGAATAGGAAAATCAAAATTAGGATTTCTTATACTTGGTTAAAATAAGATTATTTGTTTGATTTTTAGGATTAGGAAGATAATTTGTCAAAGTAATTTAGTCTTAATCTTTACCTTGATGAAATATGCACACTTTATACACTTACACACTTAGGGTTCAAAAACAAAGATTTTTATGCCTTAAAAAAAGAAAAAAAGAAAAAAATATATCTATGAAAGATAAACAAATCTAATTATTGATTAGCTAGGTGCTTTAGCCTAAGCAAGTCTTGGAATTTATGCGTAAGATGATTAGATAAGTTTGAGAAAAATATATATATAAAAATCCTCTGATTAAGCTGGGTATTTGTGCCTAGTAAAGCATAATTATTCACGTCTAAAGGCGGTTCATATAATAAAATCTTTAGTTTTGTAGCCTTATTTGCTCGAGTCCTTAAGTCCTTGGGCTGTCTTCTCACCTGGTGCCATAAGACCATTTGGTTTAGAAGTCATCGATTAAAGGCTCGTTACATGGGCAGATTAGAAAGCCTAATAGAACTAAGGAATATTACCACCAAAAATAAATAAAAGAATATACAAAAAAATAATAAATAAGGTATAAGAGTTAGAGTTAAAGAATCCTTAGTCAAAATTTTCACGGTCACAAGGTGCATATGACTTAGGGTAAAGTAATAGACTAGATGAGAAGTACAATTTGACTTCTTACTTTGATTGATAACAAATTTTTGAATAGAGACTTAAGTTTAGGAATGAAAAATTCAGTTTTCCTATAACTTATAGATTACTTAAATCTTTCAATAATATTTCAAATATTTTTTTTCAAAGTGTGTTTTCAAAATACTAACATTTTTTCTCTTTCTTTATGAATTTTGTGGGTGTAATTCATTGAAAACCCTCACGAGACAAAACTCGTCCTCTAGGAGTAACTTAGAGGTTTAACGGCTTGTTGTACAAGCTCAGTGCAATCACGTGACCTGCGAAAGTGGTCTAATAATCTTTGGTTTAGTTTTGTTGCTTTACTCGAGGACAAGCAAAAAATAGGTGTGGGGGTGTGATTGCGCACATTTATTGCATTATTCTTTATTATATTCCACATTTATCATATAATAAATATGCTAAATTCCTTGTCTTAAATGTCTATTTTGCAGAAGATAATCATGGGGAGAAAGAGCATAAAATCAAATAAATATCAGTTAAATTTAGATTTAACCAGATCTATTTGGTTAGAGAAAGATGATCCCAAATCCAGTTGGTTAAATTTAGTTTTTGGTGAATCGGGTGGTTAAAGCTAAAGATCCACCAAGGAAAACGTCAAATACAGAGTCCAAATCCAAAAGGATAAATGGATGAGAGAAGATCAACGAATGAAATGAAGCAATTCTGACTCAGATTCTAGCTGGATACAGTTTAGTATTTGAATTATAACGTTCGCTTTGAGAACTCAAATCTGATGATTCAAGATGATCCAGAAAGAGAACTTAAAGGGCTACAACTCTTAAGTTGATCATTATTTCTAATTCTGTCATTTGATAAGTTATATTTACCAATTAATACGCCAATAAGTTGCAGATCAGAACTGAATATCCACATCAAATTAAGTTTGAAGATAAGGGAGGATAGAAATTCAGAAATAGCCAGCTTCCCTTATCTTCATACTCCTCTACCCTCTGCATTTCTCTTATAAATACCTGCAATCTCAAAGGCAAGAATGGGGGGAAGGACCAAGCAGAGAGTAGAATTAAGGCTAATTTGTAGTTTGTAACTTAGGATTTTGTATTTCATTTTATGTAATTTTTAGTTTTCATTTATGTAATTCAGAGGAGATCAGACTTTCATAGGAGAATAAGAATGAAGCTTGTGCTGAGAGTGACACCAGTGTAAGTTGTTCTTCCTTTCTCTTACTGTTATGAAATTGAATCTATAGTTACCTTTTTATGTACTTTGTTTTTATGTTCTTCTTCTTCTTCTTTTCTACTTCACTCATTCTTATACCAATTGCTATCTAAGTGAGTCTTATAGCATCGAAAGAGCCTTGCCTTTGCGAGTCCCACCGATAGCTCATGACGATGAATTTTTGTCTCAAGTCTGTATCATTTCAAGCTTGTTTTGTCTTGATGATGTAATGTGGAAGAGACGAGAATCAACTCTTATGGGCTATGCGCTGATTGCCTCTACTTCAAGGTAACATCATCGCAAAAGATTCAAGGTAAGCTTTTGGTCAAAGGAGGTAAGTAATTATTTTTGATTTCTTTCTTTTAACTTTTAGTGTAAATTATCACAGCACAATCTTCCAAATCTCTTTCACTCTTTTTCAGTATTTTTTGTACATATCACTTCTATTTTCTCCACCTTCTCATTCTACCACTTTTTCCATAGCTCACTTTAACCTAATTTTTCTCTTTTTCTTTACAAGAACTAAAATAAGAATTTTAACCATCCTTTGTATCTTAAAAGAAAACTTACTAAAAAAGCTTCCATCGCTAGTCCCTCCTTGTTGATCACGACCCGCATAGCTACTTGCTAACGCGGTAAAATTGAGCACTTGCACATCTCTATTTTAAAGTTCTGAATTCTGTATTTTTGTGCAGGTTCAACCTCAATCACAGAAAATTAAATTGAATTGCAAAAAGAAAGAAGAATAAAGAACCTTTTTATTGGATGTCACTGACCAATTACAAAGCTCTCCTGCTTCTTCGACAATCTTCTTCTCAAAATAAGAAAACGAAAAACACAAGAAAATTCGGAAAGAAGAAAAGATCTAAAGAAAACCCTAAGCTTTCGCTCTTCGATTCCCCCTCTCTGTTACTCTGTAGGGGCATTTATAGGAGATTTAAGATGTAGAGTCCCAGTATAACTCTCTCATGAAACCGCATTGCCAGATGTATCCAAACGGCCGAGGAAATACGGCCATAGCTGCGTTTCCACGACAAAAGCGTGGCCAATGGCCACGCGCTTTCTCGCGTGGCCTTCTATGATCCGTTCATCTGGGCGCCTCCTTCTGGATTCTGCATTCAGACGCTCTATCTTGAGAACTCGGGATAACTTGGGATGCATGTCATCAAAATCTGAATTTGAAAAGGATTTGTTCTCTTTATCTTTATCTTTAAGCCTTTCTCCCCTTTATTTTTATTTTTGTATTGCAAGAAACCAGGTTTAAGTAGAAGTTCATCTCTTGTTTTAGGATAAGGATCCATCTTATCCTTTTCCTCATACTCGTTATTTGAATAGCAATGTAGGAGTTCTTCTTTATCCTTCCTCTTCCTCACCAAGATTTTAAGTTAATAATTTAGAATCCAAGTTTAGATTAGGTTAGATAAGATAGAAGCTTCTAAATTACTAAAATAAATTATGCATGTGGGCTTATGGGATTTTTGGGCTTTGGGGCTTCACTTGTGCTTTATTTCTTTATTCTTCAATTACTCAAGGCATGCACAACATTAAACAATAAAATATTACGTAGCAGTGCTTAATAAAAGAATAAGTAGGGAAATATGATGATAAATATGCACTTTTGACTACCTATCATATAAAAACTCTTTTTTTACTTTTTACTAAAATTTTTGACATAAGGGAAATAGTTTTGATTTATTTTTAAGAAAATTAAGATTATCTTAGGAATTAGGAAGACCAAAAATTATGAAATTTTAAACCGAGTTAAAATAATAGATCTTGTTTAAATTTTAGGATAAGAAAGTAAGATTGAAAAGATAATTTGATCTTAAATTTTTTGCCTTTGATTTATGCACTTCACACTTACACAATTTTGAGATTGAAACAAAGACTGAAAATGTCATAATATATATATATATATATATATATATATATAATGAAATGATGATAAAATCACTTATTGAAGTTGGGTAATTATGCCTCAGGAAGCATGATTATTCAGACCTGAAACGTTGCACAAAAAAATAAAAGAATTTCCTTTAGTTTTGTGGCCTTCTTTACTCGAGTCCTTAAGTCCAAGAGATGTTTTCTCATCTGGGGCCCTAAAACTATCTGGTTTGGCAGTGATCGGCTAAAAGCTCACTACCAGGGTAAGCTAGAAAGCCTAAGAAAACTAAGGTAAGAAAAATAATAATAATAATATAAATAAATGGCATGAAGTTAGAGTCGATATCCCAAAAATCTTCACTGTTCACAACGTGCATATTTTTCTAAGAGTTTTATGAAAGATCAAAGAATCAATTCAATTTTAAATTCTTACATTTTATATATAATAAGATTTTGCATTTCAACTTAGTTTAAGGAAAATTAATTTCTGGTTAACATATGACCTTGGATCACTTATATTTTCGCAAAAATATTTTAACACTTTTCTATATTTCAAAAATACGTTTTCAAAATACTAACATTTGATTTCTTTCTTTATGAATTTTGTGGGTGTAACCCATTGAAAACCCTCATGAGACAAAACTCCTCCTCTAGGGGAAACCTAGAGGTTAAACGTCTTGTTGCACTACTCAGTGCAATCGCGTCACCTGCGAAGTAGTGTAATAATTTTCTTAATTTTTTGTTTTGCTCGGGACGAGCAAAAGATAAGTGTAGGGGTGTAATTAATCTCTAAAATTGCTATTTTATACCACATCTTCACATTTATTTAATATTAAATTCTGCTAATAATACCTCTCTTGTATGTTTCTAGGTCCATGGCATGAAATGAAGAAGAAGACTCAAAATTACCATTTAATTGGTGATTAAAAGCCTATAAAGATAGTCATTGACCTAGGAAGGTGATTCTGTCAAAATCAGAGGCCTAAATCCAGAAACCAAGACATGCAGCCGACAGTGGACTGACGCGAAAGCGCACTGCAGGCGGCGCTATGTGCGCCACGCCAGTACAGTCCTGAAAACGCGGCTCTGACCGCGTTTTTTCGGCCATACTGGCGCGGTTGCACCAGCGTTTTGGGCCAGAGGTTGTCTCCCTGGCCCCCTTTCCCCTAGTGCCTATAAATACTCCCCTTGGGGATTTTTCAGTGATATATCTAGAGAGTAGGTGGTTTAGTTTAGTTCTTCTTCTTCCTCTTTGTATTTTTCATTTCTTTTAGATCTAGTAATGGGAGAGAGAGTGATACTTGGTTGGAAAGTAAGAGTGCTTGTAATAGAAGGTGACAAGCTATGAAAGGTTCTCTCTTTACCTCTCTTTGTTTTCTCTCTAACTCCTTTTACATATTTAGCTAATTTTTCTCTCATTACTACTAACCACTAGCTTGCTAACTTATTACTTGATAATCCACATGAATCTAATAACCTATCTTGGCCTTGCTCTTGCAAGAGCCATTGATGACTCATGATGATGGATTCTAACACTCTAACATCTCAACTCTCTAACAAACTAACATTACTTTATTTCATGCTTGCTCTTGTTTAGTTTTGATGGTTTAAGTGTAGCTTGCACTTGTTTTGTTGAGTTTGGATGTGAAAGTTATCGTATGGTCATGCATTGAAACGCTCTTGAATCAAGGGCTAGTGATGGCCAAGGATACATGTGAGGAAACTATTACTAAGAGGTTAGCATGTTAGTGGAGCCATTAGTAGTTAGTAGCCATGGGTTTTCTTTCTATTTTTCTTTGTTTTAGATTTACAAAAAAAAATCACAAATATCTTATCCTATATGTTTCCCACTTCTTCGTGTTTCACCATACTCCTCTCTTTCCATTCTTTATTTTCTTTTCTTTTCATTCTTTCAAACATTGAAGAACTTTTAATATACACATGAACATACTGTGTAAGCTTCTATCACCTTCTGTCCTTATGGATTCAACTCGTTTTAGCCTCTATGCTATAACAGCAGTATCTTGGAAGTCAAAGCACACACACTTTAACTCTTGATTTCAAAACATACTTTTTGTTCGCGATTTTCTCCTGATCAAGCAGCAAGACTAAATCTTCATAATAATTTTCCTACATTAAGTCCCTAGTTATAGAGATTTAGTCCATTAGAATAGAAGACAAATGATAGCACCAATATAGAGATCACATTTAATCTTTATTTGTCACTTCTTCTCTGATCTTCTTCTTTCAATGCATCAGAATTTCTTCTACCAAAGATAAAATTTTATATAAGAAATAGTACTTACAAAAAAGTGTTGGAACTTGAATTTAGTCTGAACACCTTGAGATAAATCTCCAATAACCAAATCATGTGGATGATTTCTTACTTCAACATATGCTTTAGGTAATTCAGTAGGAGTCTCATCAATATTAAAAATGTTAGTATTATCATGAGATGTAACAGTATTATCAATAACTGGAGTGTCTATGATATCATCATTATCATGTGAAGAAGTATTAATAACAGGTTTAGTTAAAAATTCATCAAATTTAACATGCAATGATTCTTCAATAGTAGATATTTTCTTATTAAAGATTCTATATACTTTACTGTGAGTAGAATAACTAACAAAAATATCTTCATTGGATTTAGCATCAAATTCATCTAAAACATCTCTAGTATTTAAGATAAAACATTTACATCCAAAACCCTAAAAATAAGAAACTTTTGGAATTCTGTCATAAAATAATTCATAACATATTTTGTTCAAAATAGGTCGAATAAGTACACAATTTAAAATATAACATGCAGTAGCAATAGTCTCAGCCCAAAAGTATTTAGGTAAATTACTGTCCATAAGCATAGTTCTAGCACATTCTTGTAAAGTCCTATTCTTCCTCTCCATAACACTGTTTTGAGGAGAAGCTCTAAGAAAAATAAAGTTATGTGTAATATCATACTTATCATAGAAATTTGTAAAAGATTCATTTTCAAATTCTTCTCCATGATCACTTCGAATAATGATTATGTTTAAAGACTTTTGATTTTGAATTTTTTTACAAAAGCTTCAAAACTCATCAAAAGTATCAATTATGTTCTTTAGAAATATTACCCATGTAAAATATGAATAATCATCAATAATAACAAAAACATATCTACTTTTGTTTAAAAAGCAATACGAGTAGGACCAAATAAATCCAAATACAACAGTTCTAAAGGTCTTTGAGTAGAAAACAAATCTTTAGATTTAAAAGATAATTTAACTTGTTTTCCTAATTGACAAGAATCAAAAAAATAATTCTTTTTAAAAGCTATTTTTGGAAGACCTTTAACTAAATCAAAGTTAGAAATCTTATAAATAGTTTTCATATTTAAATGACAAAATCTTTTATGCCAGAGAAAATAATCACTATTAGAAGCAATTATACATAAGTTATCATTTGATGATCAGCAAGTCATTGATAACTCATAGATGTTATTATTACGTGAACCTCTAAATAATATATCTTTCATGTTTGTATCATATATAAGACATGCATCTTTTTTAAAAATTATTTTATAACCCTTATCACATAATTAACTAATATCTACTAGGTTGTGTTTTAAACCTTTTGCCAAAAGAACATTTTCAATAAGGGGTGTTGAAATATTACCAACCATACCAAGACCAATAACCTTTATTATTATCTCCAAATGTTAATGTTCCTCCTTTCTTGATTTGAACGAAAGACGATAGTTGTATATGGCCAGTCATGCGTTTGGAACAACCACTATCAAGTATCCATTTTTCTTTATGAGGTACCTATAACATAAAATATTTTATATGGTACCCATTATAATAGGGTCCGAAAAACATTTTGCAAACTTGCTGCATATATGCTGTAATATAGGCATTTTTATCCACGGTATTTAGATTTTTAGGAATCCATATATATTTATACTTAGAACTTTTAGAAACAGTATTAGAGTTTTTCTTAACAAAAGGATTATATGGATTATAATTATTCTTTTTGTAAACATATGTAGGTTTTTCAAATTTATCATTTGAAAATCCAAGACCAAAATGATTATTTGAAATCTTTTGGAAAGATAATAAATTATTTAGATTTTCTTTTTCTTTATTAAATTTTGTTACATTTTTCAAAATCTCTTCATATTTAATCTTGAAACTTGACATTTTTTTATCTAAAATAAAAATTCTAGAATTTAAAGAAATAATTTCCTTGTTAAGCAAAATATCTTCTTTTAAAAAAATTTCATTATCCTTTTTCAAAGATGAAATAACTTTTCAAAGTCAGAGTTTTGAAAATTTAAGGAAGATGTTTGTGAAATATGAAGTAAATTTTCTTTATTAAGTTTTTCATTTTCTTTTATTAAAACTTTATTTTTAACTTTTTCATTTTTGAGATCAACATAGAATTCATTAAAAGAATCTAATAATTCATCATATTTAGAAAATATTTGTACCTCATCATCTTCTTGAGCCATGAACAAACATTGGCAGTTTCGGTGATTTCTTCTTCATCAGAGGATGAATGACTATCATCCCAAGTTGTCTGAAAAGCTTTCTTCTTTTTGTTCAATTTATTGAAGTTCTTGAAGTTTCCTTTAGGTTTCAGCAATGGGCAACCCTTTTTTATATGACCTGATTTATTACACTTAAAACAAAGAGGATTATTGTTAGTATCTTTATTCTTTTTAAACTTATCTTATTTCAAGAATTTTTTGAATTTTCTTAAAATCATTGCCATCTCCTCTTCATCATTATCTGAATTGTTCAAGTCTTAGGATATATGGAAGGCAAGTACTTACTTCTTGGATTGAAGTTGTTGTTCATCCTTCTTTCTATCTCCAAGTTGAACTACATGACATATATTGCCTTCATATCTCTTATTAAACCAAAGAATATCAAAGAAGCATGTGTAGATGATTTTTGGATAATAGTAATGCAAGAAGAGTTGATTCAATTCATCAGAAATGATGTTTGGAATTTTGTACAATGACCTACTGATCATCCAGTCATCTGCACCAGATGAGTTTTCAAGAACAAATTTGATGAATCAGGTCAAGTTATAAAGAATAAAATAAGATTGGTTGCACAAGGATATAATCAAGAAGAAGGTATTGATTCCGATGAAATTTACGCACTAGTAGATAGACTTGAATCCATTCGTATTTTACTTGCTTATGCTTGTTTTATGGATTTTAAACTTTATCTAATGGATGTTAAAAGTGCCTTTTTAAATGATTTTGTTAAAGAAACTTTTTATGTTGAACAACCTCTCGGTTTTTAGCATGAAAAATTTTCAAACCATGTTTTTAAACTTAAGAAGGCTTTATATGGTTTAAAACAAGCACCTCGTGCTTGATATGATAGATTAAAAAGTGTTCTTTTCAATTCTGGTTTTAAGATTGCTAAAGCAGAAAAACACTCTTTATTAAACATGTTAATAAAGATATCTTGATTATATAAGTTTATGTTGATGATATCTTATCTGGATCTACTAATGATAAACCATGTCAAGTATTTTCTAAGACTATAACAGAGAGAATTCGAGATGAGTCACATGGTTGAACTTAACTACTTTCTTGGCCTGCAAATAAAGCAAATGAACGATGGAATCTTCATTTCTCAATGCAAGTATGCAAAGGAACTACTTAAAAGATTTGGAATGGAAAATACAGGTAGCAAAAGCACTCCTATGAGTATTACTACATTCTTAAACAAAGATGAGATGGGAAGAATGTTGATCAAAAATAATATCGAGATATAATTTGTTCATTACTATATATTACTTCAAATAGACCTGATATTATGTTTAGTGTTTGCTTATGTGTTAGATATCAGTCTAATCGTAAGGAATAACACCTTAAAGTAGCAAAAAAGATTCCTAGATATATTAATAACACAGTCAACTATGGTCTATTTTATCCAAAATCAAGCACATTTGATTTATTATCATATAATGATGTTGATTTTGCTGGTTGTAAATGATTGTAGAAAATGTGAGAGAAATTACCGTGTAACCTAGGGCTAACAGGTCGTTTCCACGAGGAGGAATGCGATGAAAGTGTTTCAATGTTATATTTTAAAAATAAAGATTGGTGTTGGTGTTTTTTAAATTGAAAAGAAAATTGAGAGTAGAGAAGTGATTAAAGAAAACTTGAAAACTTGGAGAAGGCGTTGGAGAAGATCTTTAAAATGCTTTGAGTGTGATTGTGTTTGTTTATTTTTAATAATGAAGAGTTCGGGCTCAGTATTCTATTATTCAACCATGAGTCATTTCCTTGAAAGTTTAAAATACCTCAACGAGATCATAGGCGAAGATTTATATCATGTAAACGAGATCATAGGCGAAGATTTATATCATGTAAAAAGAGATCAAGTAAAACACATAAGATAGTTTTTAGAAATTGAACTTAAGATTTGAAATCGTTCTTTAAGTTGAATATTAAACCATAAAAGCATTAAAACAAGCATGGAATAAAAATAAGTTCTTTTTAAGATCTATTTCAAGAGCTAGTTCAAATCATTTCCCATCTTCATGTGCCTTCAAGAACACTTGTCAATAGGGCAAGGCTTAATCTAGGCATCCATATGATTCATTGGGTTCTTTTTAAAAGAGATCGATCAAGAAAAAGAACATCATAGAAGAGAATAGTGAGCCCAAAAAATTGATTTAGCTACTCATAACTATGGAAAAGAAAAACAATGAAATGAAATAAAAACAAAGACATACCAGTAAAGTAGAATCCGGTTTAAGCAATGGTGAATCTCCTTTGAATGTCACTTTAGTGGTCAATTACACACTCTTTTTCTCTCTCTCACTTATTGCTAGACTAAACTATAAAATAAAAATGAGATACAACTTCTCATAAACTATCTAACAATGATCCTAAATCTTAAAAACAAAGTAAGAAACTTAAACTAGTCTTTAGCACTCACTTCAATGCATTTTCTGCAATTTATAGGCAAACCCCAAAGGGGAGAGGAGTGAGGGAATGCTCCCCTTATCTCCACTAACTGGCCGCGAAAACATGATTTTGGCTGCGTTTTTGCAGCTAATGGCCACATCCAGGGGAGATCAGATTTCATTTGATTTTGTCCCCCTTTGCCCGGCTGGATTTGCTGTTTGATCTCTGGTTTTGATCTAATCTTCAGTGATCCTTAAGCTAACCGATTTGAATTCATATAAATCTAAATTAACCATTTTTATTTGATGGGATCCTCCCTGATATGCATTGATCTTCAGCTGGAATCATCTCTATCCTTCTGAATATTTATCGCTTCTTTAATTAAGATTTAAATCAGAATGAAAGTGGGCTTTTGGGCACATTTCTTTTCCACCTCCATTAGTAATGGGTCTACACATTTTTAAATAAAAATAAGACTAAATAACATAGTTTATTTGATAATAAATATGAGAATGTGACAATATATATGTGATATCAGTGACCGATCACACCCCCACACTTATCTTTTACTCGCCCTCAAGTAAAACATCAAAACTAATCCTAAGAAATTATTGGATCACTTTTGCAGGTCACTCGATTGCACTGAGCATGTGTAATAAGCCATCAAACCTCAAGGTTACCCTAGAGGACGAGTTTTGTTTCGTGAGGATTTTCAGTGGATCATACCCGCAAAATCCATAAAGAAAGAGAAAAGAGTTAGTATTTTCAAAAAGCATTTTGAAAGAGAAAATATTTGAAGTATTATTGTAAAAGTTCGAGTAATCTATGAGTTATAGAAAAACTGAATTTTTCTTTCCTAAACTTAGTCTCTATTTAAAAAAATTGTTATAAATCAAAGTAAGAAGTTAAACTGTATTTCTCATATAGTTTATTACTTTACCCTAAGTCATATGCACCTTCGTGACCGTGAAACTTTGACTAAGGGTTCTTTAAACTCTTATGCTTATTTATTTATTTATTTACTTTTAGTGGTATTATTTCTTAGTTCTTTTAGGCTTTCTTATATGCCCATATAACGAGCCTTTAGTCGGTAACACCCAAACCGAACGGTCTTATGGCACTGGTGAGAAAACACCCTAAGGACTTAACGACTCAAGCAAACTAGGCCATAAAACTAACGTTTTTTTAATTTATCAGATGTACCACTTTTAGGCGTGAATACTTATGCTTTATGAGGCACAAATACACACCTTAATCGGAGGATTTCTTGATATATATATATATATATATATATATATATATATATATATTTATATTCTTTGTTTTATATATATAAGGCGTAAGAATCGTCGTTTTTGAACCCTAAGCGTGTAAGTGTATAAAGTGTGCACATTTCATCAAGGTAAAGATCAAGACTAAATTACTTTTCCAAATTTTCACCCTAGAAATCAAATAAATAATCTTATTTTGACTAAGTATAAGAAATCCTAATTATAATTCTCCTATTCTTTAAAATTGATTTAATTTCTGGCAAAAAAATGTCAAAATATTGTTCTTTTTCAAAAAAGTTTATATATATATATATATATATATATATATATATATATATATATATAAGTTATGGTAATCATGCTAGAACCCTTCCCCATGCTTATCTAATGCATTGGCCTCAATGTATGGCTGTAATGCATGAATGCATGAAATAAAGTAAAAAATAGGTGCATAATAAAAAAATATAATATACAAAAATATGTACAATATGATGTTTCTCTCATACCTAGATTTTTTTTGGTCTCATCCCTCTAGCTCGCTTCCGATCATTCCAATGAGTTCTCTTTATATGGCACAGTGAGAGACCAATCTTTTTCTTCCTCCCCAGTCTCATCTTTCTTGAGTTTTTCTTCCTTATATGTCTACATTCATTATTCAAAAATTGATCACCATCACACCTCTCAGTTGAAACTTTCTCACTATGAATGCCTAGAAATTAGAACTTAATTCCATACATCTCCTCAAAACTTAGATCAACACTTCCCCTGGAGGTGTGTAATTAACCAAAATATCCCTAATCAGTTCATCCAAACACATGAGTTCTTCTTCAAAGAGATTTTCAAAGATTAGGTCAATCAGAGGTTCTTTAATTATATTCTCATGCAAAATATCCTTAATAAAAATAACCCTAATCGGTTCACCATCATACCTTTCAGTTGGAACTTCCTCACTATGAATGCCTAGAAATTCTAACTCAGTTCCATACATCTCCTCAAAACTTAGATAACATTTTTCCCTGGTGGTGTGTAATTAACCAAAATATCCATAATCGGTTCATCCAAACACATGAGTTCTTCTTCAAAAGAGATTTTCAAAGGTTAGGTCAATCAGAGGTTCTTGAATTATATTTTCATGCGATATATCATTGATTGGCTCATCGAAAGTGAAATCGCTCAAATCAAATTTTCTTTTTTTAAAGGGGACTCTAAAATTAGGATATCCAACATATGTCTTCTCATTAATATAATCGCACTCATCCTTAAATAATTCATCAAGAAATATAGACTCATTCTCCATACTTTCTCTTTCTTCTTCACAATTGTTCTCAATGAAGTTTACCTCAAATGTTTGGTCTCTTATCTTATGAGGCTGTTTTTCTAGATTGAAGATATTGATCTCTTTAGTCATGTCTCCAAAGTTCAAACTCATGGATTCGTTCCTACAGTTGATGATCGCATTTCTAGTTGCAAGGAACAGACGCCCTAAGATAACGGGACTTTGAGACCTAAGATTGAATACAAATCAATAGGGTAGATAAACTCCCCGACCCGGATAAGAACGTTATTAATTTTCCCTTTGGGAACTCTCACTAACCGGTCAGCCAGTTGGATGGTGACTAAGGTTGGACTAAGCTCACCCAACCCGAGTTGTTGATAAACTGGGAAAGGGAGCAATTTGATACTTGCTCCCAAGTTAAGTAGTGCACGACTCATTTTGGCTTATCCTATTGTACAAGCAATGGTAGGACAACCGGGATCCTTATACTTGACAGGAATCAGACCAGACAGTAGCTCACTAATGTTAGTGGCTAAGAAGACTTTTTAGGGTGCATTAGTCTTTCTCTTCTTGGTGCACATGTCTTTAAGAAATTTGACAAATGACGGGACTTGTTGAATTGCATCAAGAAAAGGCATGTTTATCTTAACTTGATTGAAAATTTTAATTATCTTATCCGTGTGTGCATTTTGCTTGTTGTTCTTCAGCCGATTAGGAAATGATATTATAGGCTTGTGCACCTGACTGGTTGACCTATCATTTTTAGATTCGTCAGATTTGAAAGAATTGGTACTATATGAGGTGGAATGCTGTGTGTGATTGTGCTGAATTGGATTGGATGGCGTTGATAATTGGTTATCAACTTTCTTTCTTGATCTCAATGTATGAACATCATTACATTGATTCAACGGTTGATCCTCAGCCAAATGTGCTTGGTAGGAATTCCTAGGATTCGTTACTGGTTGACTGGGCAAGCTACATTTTAGCCTCTCATTCTGTGAATTAGCTAGTTGGCTCATTTAAACCTCTAGCCTCGTTATGGCTTGTGTATAGCTATTCTGTAATGTTTGAATGAAAGACTCTTTGTTCTTCATGTACCTTTCCATGCTCTTCTCAAAATCAGTCATTCACTTCTCAAATGGAGGATTTTGGAACGAAAATTGTGGATCTTGGTTGAGAAAGTTTTATTGATAATTGGGAAAATTGGGCTGATGGTTGGAAGAATTGTGATGATAATTTAAAATTTTTGGTTAATGATTGGAATATTGGGAGTGATTTGAATGGTTTGACCTTGAGCGATCATTATTGTTTTGGCTCCATGAGAAATTCGGGTGATTTCTCTAGCCAGGATTACACGTTGGTGCGTAGGGATTATTGTTGGGCCTTGAAAAGGCCGCAATTATCGGTTCAGAAAATTATTGCTGAGCTTAAAACACTGGACACTCCTCAAACGCATGATTCATGGCTTGACAGTAAGTACAGCCCTGAGTTGAAAATTGGTTTGGGTTGACTTGGTTGACTGGAACTGGTTCCTTAGTTTCTAAAGCTTT
The DNA here is from genome assembly GCA_038442645.1 of Agave tequilana. Lineage (NCBI taxonomy): Eukaryota > Viridiplantae > Streptophyta > Magnoliopsida > Asparagales > Asparagaceae > Agave > Agave tequilana. Next base: position 68,971 of record JAVJIF010009305.1, on the reverse strand, counting down.
TAGTCTTCTTGCTAGGTTTGCTATTCTAGCCTCTACAGCTATTGATGATTCAATTGAATAGAGACCTCCTTTTGAAGAGATGGAGTTTGAAAGTCCTAGAGTTTTCATTAGTTGGTTCCCATTGGATAGTCTTTTCAGCTGGATTTTCATATAAATCTCATCCTTCATTTTCATCCTTTTGCAAGAATCCCCCTTGGAACATGGTTTCTAAGAGGGTCTTGGTTGAGTAGTCTAAACCATCATAGAGAATTTGACATTATCGCCATTTATCTATTCCATGATGAGGATATTGGACAAGGAGGTGTTTGAAGTGTTCAAAGTACCTCCAAAATCGCTCAATAGGTTCTAACTTGAACTGCATGATGTTCTTCCTAATGAGAGCAGGCTTATCGATTAGATAGAATTTCTTCAAGAAGTCCTTAATGAAATCATTCACGATGTGATGAGCTGGCCGCTAAGCTGTAAAACCATTTCTTGGCTATGTTCTTAAGAGCAAATGGGAAAAATCTTAACCTAAAAGTATCGTCTACAAGGTGTGGATTTTCATCATTAAGTATATTTTCTTAAATTCTCTTATGAAAAAATACGCATCTTTGGAGTCTAAGCCATAAAACTTAGGAAGTATGTTGATGAACTAAGGCTTGAGCTCAAAGTTGTGTTCACCAACCGATGGAAGTTGGATGCAAGATGGAAGTGAGATTCTCATGGGGTAAAACCTATCCGCAAGGATGTTAGTTGAGTCATAACCTGATTTGGTTTTGGTTCAAGTTTGGTTGGTGATGTGTTTCTAGTTAACCTAGATGAATTTGGGTCTCTCGACCACACTTGCATACACAAACACTACCACAAACAAGTTAACCAATAGTCAACAAGAAAAAGCAACCAAGCCTAGTTTAAGGCAAACCTTGGACCTAGACAACTCCTAACTGTTTGATTATCCACAAGGGTATAATGCAGACTCTGACCACAAGCTAATCAGCCAGGTCAGAACAAGATTGGTTGAAGGTTCCGTGCAAAAGTGACGGGCCTAATTAAGCCAAACCGCCAGTCTTCGGGGTTTTGCCCCTGAATTCCTGTCCATTGACACCGATTTGGCAGGAGTCAAATTATAACACCTTCCCTTTTAGGATAATCATCTAGTGAGTTCGAGATGTCCCTAAAGCCAACATCTATTAGATTTTAAGTTAGGCTTAGGTTGTGCGTGTTTGGAGATGATTTGTGGGCTAAGAAAGGGTAATAACTCCCCCACCTTATCTTGTGTTGGATTTTGCCCTTAAGATTGATTTTGTAAGTGTGCAAGTATAAAGCAAATAACAATCAAAAAGCAAATAAATCACCCAAGAATGTTTCTATACTAGATGCTATGCAAACGTAGCTTGTCTCCAGCTCTTTTTAACAGTAATTGAAAAGGAAACGTAATTAAACAAATACCTATAATGCAAATCTAAAAATTTTTTAAGCAATTAGCAATCAATCAGATTGTTGTTAGCTTAAAATAGAGTTATGTAAATATCAAAAATAGCAGAAATAATACTTGCAGAAACTGTATTTTTGCAAAGCAATATGTCCTGCAAAAAAGAGTTTTTAGCAGTCTAAAAAGAAAGCTTTTGCGTGGCAATCTCTTGAAATTCTGTTTTTTACTTTCTAGAGTTGTGGCACAGAATTGCAAGTCTTCTTCTGCAATGCTTGAACACTAAATCTGATTTCTTTCATCCTGAAATAAAACACCAAAATTGTTAAAAAAATAATTACATCGTTTCCTCCCCTGCAACGATGCCAAAAATTAATTGCAGAAAATATGAGAGAAGTTATCGTGATGCCTAGGGCTAACGGGCCGTGTCCACGAGGAGGAATGTAATGAAAGCGTTTCAATGTTATGTTTTAAAAACAAATATTAGTGTTGGTGTTTTTTTACTTGAAAAGAGAATGGAGAGGAGAGAAGTGATTTAAAGAAAACTTGAAAACTTGGAGAAGGCTTTGGAGAAGATGATCTTTAAAATACTTTGAAAGTGATTATATTTGTTTGTTTTTAATAAAGAAGAATCCGGGCTCACTATTCTATTGTTCAACCATGTGTCATACCCTTGAAAGTTTAAAATGCCTCATCAAGATCATAGGCAAAGATTTAAGTTATGTAAAAAGAGATCAAGTAAAACACATAAGATAGTTTTTAAAAATTGAACTTAAGATTTGAAATCATTCTTTAAGTTGAATATTAAACCATCAAAGCATTAAAGCAAGCATGGAATAAAAACAAGTTCTTTTTAAGATCTATTTCAAGAGTTAGTTTAAATAATTTTCCATCCGAATGTGTAGGATCTAAAAACGATGGCAACACAAACTATAATATCCCTAATCTAAAATACTGTATTTTTATTTTTCTAAAGTATTTATTTTATTTTACTGGTGATATTATTATTATTTATTAACACGAGTTACAGTACAAATTATTTTAAGATAGTAAATGGTATTTTAGCCTTATAATTATATTTAGCATTATTAAGTATTATCATTTTAATTACTAGCTAGTATTTGTCCCATTACTATGTTACTAGTATTATTATTATAGTTGCTATTATTGTTAATATTGATATTGCTATTATTCTTGTTCATATTGTATTGTTTTAGTCATTATTATTAATGGTAGTATATTTATCAAGTATTATTAGATAAGATTTTTAATGTTAATAATTTTATTATTATTACTATTGTTGTTATTATTATTGTAATTATTATTGTTAATTATTATTATGATATTATTAATCACTATTAGTAGTATTATTATTTTCATCCAAGCCCATTAAACTCAACCCATTCTCCTTTTCCTTTTATTTTCTTTTCCTTTTTATTCTAAGCCCACATGAGCCAAGCCCACTTCTTATTTACATTCTTTTCCTTCTCCTTCTTTTATTTTTCTTTAAGCCCAAAAACTAAGCCCACCCTCTATTTTTCTTATTCTATTTCTTCTAATTAAAGCCTAAATATAACCCATAACCCATTATCATGATATCCTTACCCATTAACCCAAAACCCAATCCTAATCCTAATCCTAATTTAAATCCTAACAAAAATCACATCTAAATCGGATCTCCTTGAGATTTTTAGCAATCTTCAATCTAATCCTAATTACTAAATTAAGCAATTTAAACCTAATTGGAATTCAGCTTTCTAAAAATCTCTAATAACCTATATAAAGACCCAAACCCTTTCTTTCTGTTATTCTCAAGAGAAAATCCTATTCTAAAATCTCCCCACTTTCATCTTTTCCTTCTCCTGTCCTCAAGTGGATCATGAACGAAAAAGGCTTCGAGGTATAGAGATTGAGGAGAAAGCAAGGAGGAACAACTCAAATAAGTAGATCTAACTTGTAAAATTATTTTAGTTTTTCTTAAAAATAAATTAAAGTAAATTAGAACCAAATAAATAAATTATTAATCTCAACAATCTGTTATTCACTTTATTTACGTAGTTGATAGGAGCTTGTATCTGTGCCATTTCATTGGTAGTTTATCGTTGTTTGCTTAGGTCTAGTTTTGATACCCCTTAGACTGTGACTTGACTCAGCTCGATCTTGAGGTTGATATAATTGGTATTAGTTATTAGATTTGATATTCATGTATTTGGTTATTACTCATCCTGAATATCTTGATTTACATGAGAAACTTGATTGTTTATACATGATATCTACCTGATACTATTGTCCATGTTACTTAATTGCTGGGAAAATATTGTTACACGGTAACAACACCGTCATGTTATACTTATTACATATTCCTGTTATACCGGTATCTGTTCATTGATATTATATATTCCTGTTATACCGGTATCCTGATTACACATGTTGATATTGTTACCGTGACTACCACCGAGTTATCCCAGTGATTCAAGTAACATGCACATTAAGTAATCTTGATAAACTAATAACATGATATTAAACAACTTACACTAGGATTGGGGAGATTCATGGAGGAGACAGCGTCTGTATTTTGGGTGGACCTAGGTTTAGGTTGCGCAGCCGAAAGAGGGTTCCACTGCAGGGTTCCCGTGGGGTGACTGGAACCCCGTCCTGTTCCTGTTATACATGTTATACATGTACCTGTTCCTGTTATACATGTTCCTAACTACCTTGCGGTAGGTCCTGATTCAGCGCCAAGAGTCTGGGCCGTGGTCCGGGTATGCACGGGACCCACGTAAAACACAGACAATGTCTCCAACTGATCAAGTTCAATAACTGAGGACCTTGATTGGCATGTGTGGTAGGCGTAGTATGGAATGCGTCTATTACATGTGGCAATTGGTATTCGCTGACATAATTAATAATGATAAACTGTTAATGTATTGTGACTAACCGTGATCACCCGATTGTATATATATGTATAAACTATGATAGATATAGGATTATACATCAAACAAGTGACATATGCTAGGTTATACATTTTGACATCAGTTGTTCGTCTACAGTTGTTTTACTTGTCTTTTATCTGCACGCTTACTCATGTTATTGTTATTCAGTTGTTTATTTATCTTATTATTTAGTTATCCTATGTTTGCAGTTATCTTGTTATTATTATGTGCACATTGTTTATATGCACGAGCAGTCCTCTTTACACACACATACACACTCATTAGGTCGCTTCTGACGACCCTGGATTCTTACGTCCAGGGTATTGGACATTTTCTTATATTGTTCAGGTTTCATTGAGCTCGTATGCGTTACGAGAAGTTGGAGTCTCTCTTTTCTTAATTATAGGTATTCTTGCTATTTTATTCATGTTATTTTCTGATTCTATCTTTATCGCATCTAGTTGCCATTTTCTTTCCTTTATTCATCTGTTATCATTGTGTTAGATATTTATATGTCATATTGCAATGATATTGATTTATCATAGTAGATTTTTAACAGCTTGTTCAGGTTACTTTAGGCTTAGCGTATGTGCGTGGGTATTTTTCTCACGTATATACGTCGCCGACCTTCGTCGCGACTTCGTTTCCGTGTATTTTGGGAAGCGAGGCGTGACAGGGTTTTCTTGGTATCAGAGCCAGGTTCAACATAAAAATAGAACCTAGTTCCTACCTGTAACCTGAGACAGTTATATTTACACTGCAATATACATATACTATTCACATGATAATACTGAGTCCACTTGAGAATCAATCGTTTTTCTCTTCTAAATCCATCTCTTGAATCTCTTGATGTCTCAGATTTCAACATTCCTTAAGGAGCGATCTATATTTTTCTTATTGATTCCTATCTTTCATCTCTGTTCTTTTCTCCTAATTTTGACTCTTGGACCTCGCCTTTAGACATGATCGATAACAGAAATCAGAGCGCGCAGCGGAAGCGTGGTGGGCTATAACGCATCGAGAAGCGACGTGGAAGACGAGAAGACAATATTAACATCAGTTATTCTTTTTATTTTCTCAAATTGCTTAATATCTATTTCTTAACAATCTTCTATTCATTCCCCGCTTTATTGAAATTTCAAGGACGAAATTTTTATTAAGGTGGGTAGAATATAATATCCCAAATCTAAAATACTGTATTTTATTTTTCTAAAGTATTTATTTTATTTTACAGGTGTTATTATTATTATTATTTATTAACTCGAGTTACAGTACAAATTATTTTAAGATAGTAAATGGTATTTTAGCCTTATAATTATATTTAGCATTATTAAGTATTATCATTTTAATTACTAGCTAATATTTTTCCCATTACTATGTTACTATTATTATTATTATAGTTGATATTATTGTTAATATTGATATTTTTATTATTCTTGTTCATATTGTACTGTTTTAGTCATTATTATTAATGGTAGTATTTTTATCAAGTATTATTAGATAAGATTTTTAATATTAATAATTTTATTATTATTACTATTGTTGTTATTATTATTGTAATTATTATTGTTAATTATTATTTTGATATTGTTATTCACTATTAGTAGTATTATTATTTTCATCCAAGCCCAATAAGCTCAACTCATTCTCCTTTTCCTTTTATTTTCTTTTCCTTTTTATTCTAAGCCCACATGAGCCAAGCCCACTTCTTATTTTCATTCTTTTCCTTCTCCTTCTTTTATTTTTCTTTAAGCCCAAAAACTAAGCCCACCCTCTATTTTTCTTATTCTTATATTACATATTTCTTCTAATTAAAGCCTAAATATAACCCATAACCCATTATCATGATATCCTTACCCATTAACCTAAAACCCAATCCTAATCCTAATCCTAATTTAAATCCTAACAAAAATCACATCTAAATCGGATTTCCTTGAGATTTTTAGCAATCTTCAATCTAATCCTAATTACTAAATTAAGCAATCTAAACCTAATTGAAATTCAGCTTTCTAAAATCTCTAAGAACCTATATAAAGACCCAAACCCTTTCTTTCTCTTATTCTCAAGAGAAAATCCTAATCTAAAATCTCCTCACTTTCATCTTTTCCTTCTCCTCTCCTCAAGTGGATCATGAACGAAAAGGGCTACGAGGTACAGAGATTGAGGAGAAAGGAAGGAGGAACAACTCAAGTAAGTAGATCTAACTTGTAAAATTAATTTCAGCTTTTCTTAAAAATAAATTAAAGTAAATTAGAACCAAATAAATAAATTAGTAATCTCAACAATCTATTATTCACTTTATTTACGTAGTTGATAGGAGCTCGTATCTGTGCCATTTCATTTGTAGTTTATGGTTGGTTGCTTAGGTCTAGTTTTGATACCCCTTAGACTATGACTTGACTCAGCTCGATCATGAGGTTGATATAATTGGTATTAGTTATCAGATTTGATATTCATGTATTTTGGTATTACTCATCCTGAATATCTTGATTTACATGAGAAACTTGATTGTTTATACATGATATCTACCTGATACTATTGTCCATGTTACTTAATTGCTGGGAAAATATTGTTACACGGTAATAACACCGTCATGATATACTTATTACATATTCCAATTATACCGGTATCCTGTTCATTGATATTATATATTCCTGTTATACCGGTATCCTGATTACACATGTTGATATTGTTACCGTGACTACCACCGAGTTATCCCAGTAATTCAAGTAACATGCACATTAAGTAAACTTGATAAACTAATAACATGATATTAAACAACTTACACTGGGATTGGGAAGATTGATGGAGGAGACACGTCTACATTTTAGGTGGACCTAGGATTTAGGTTGCACAGTCGAAAGAGGGTTCCACTGCAGGGTTCCCGTGGGGTAACTGGAACCCCGTCCTGTTCCTGTTATACATGTTATACATGTACCTGTTCCTGTTATACATGTTCCTGACTACCTTGCGGTAGGTCCTGGTTCAACGCCAGGAGTCTGGGTCGTGGTCCCGGGTATACACGGGACCCACCTAAAACACAGACAATGTCTCCAACCGATCAGTTTCAATAACTGAGGACCTCGATTGGCATGTGTGGTAGGCGTAGTATGAGATGCGTCTATTACATATGGCAATTGGTGTTCGCTGACATAATTAATAATGATAAATTGTTAATATATTGTGACTAATCGTGATCATCCGACTGTACATATATGCATAAACTATGATAGATATAGGATTATACATCTAACTAGTGACATATGCTAGGTTATACATTTTGACATCAGTTATTCGTTTACAGTTGTTTTACTTGTCTTTTATCTGCACGCTTATTCATGTTATTGTTATTCAGTTGTTTGTTTATCATGCTATTTAGTTATCCTATATTTGCAGTTATCTTGTTATTACTCTGTGCAAATTATTTATATGCACGAGCAGTCCTCTTTACACACACACACATTAGGTCGCTTCTGACGACCCTAGATTCGTACGTCCAGGGTATTGGACATTTTCTTATATTGTTCAGGTTTCATTGAGCTCGTACGCGTTGCGAGAAGCTGGAGTCTCTCTTTTCTTGATTATAGGTATTCTTGCTATTTTATTCATGTTATTTCCTAATTCTATCTTTATCGCAGCCAGTTGCCATTTTCTTTCCTTTATTCATCTGTTATCATTGTGTTAAATATTTATATGTCATATTGCAGTGATATTGATTTATCATAGTAGATTTTTAACAGCTTGTTCAGATTACTTTAGGCTTAGCGTATGTGCGTGGGTATTTTTCTCACGTATATACGTCACCGACCTTCATCACGACTCCGTTTCCGCGTATTTTGGGAAGCGGGGCGTGACACAAACACTAAAATAAAGATGAATAACATTTAAATAAAATACTTGCAAGAAAGAAAAATGTATAGAATAAATCTCAGAGAAATGCAAACACGAGAGATTTTTTTTGGTTCAGTCCTTGTGACCTACGTTCAGTCCCCAAGCAACCCGCTTGAGATTTTTCTTATTCTGATTTTGATACACCCAAAATCAACTCCTTGTATACAACTTAACAAAACAACCTTTAAGAAATCTGTACAACTCTTCTCTACACCAAGAAGACAACAACTTATACAACTCTTCTCAACACCAAGAAGACACTCTTGTATAACTCTTCTCAACACCAAGAAGACACTCTTGTACAACTCTTCTCTTTGAATGATTGCAAAATATCCTATAAGCCTTGAAACTTGTATGTGATCGTGAACAAGATTTCTTATAGGTGGACTCTCAGAATTCTTCACAATAGATTAGAATTATGTGAAGAAATGAAAGTGGAAAATAGTTTTCTGAAAAATAGAATTTTTCAACAGAGTTTGGACAGAAAACTAATATTTTTTTAATTGGTGCAAACATCCTAGGACAACATCCCTATTTATAACTAAAATCAATGGTTAGTTAGGGAAGTTATTAACTAAAATTTGAAAATCAGAATGTTGGATAAACACTAGAATATCAATAACTGAATAACAGTTAGAAACTGTCTATAGTCGACTATGATATAAGATTGGTAGATTAATAGAACAAGTTTTGCCTGGGTTAGTCGACTATCCAATATATCAAGTTGACTACATCAAGACTGACACAAAAAGATAAGTCTCTGAAAACTAAACTTAGTCGACTAGTAGAGTTGATAAGTCGACTAATATTGGTTACAGTCAATAAACAGAGAGATGATATATATTTGTGAAAAGACTTAGTCGACTATATAAAGAATCAAGTCGACTAGAGAATATATTAGTCGATTAGACTTGGGTATAAGTCGACTATATGACTATATTGTGTATGTGATCAAGGCATTTAACAATCTATACAAAATACACAAAAATAGATAATATCCTTAAGTAGTCTTAAGCAATTAGAACTCAGCATTAGCTTTTGAGATTGAGTTCCAATGAATCTGCATCACAAATATTATCATCAAAATTTAAGTTCCAACATCATGTACCTTTAAGAACACTTGCCAATATGCAAGGCTTAATCTTGGTATCCATATGATTCATTGGGTTCTTTTTAATAGAGATAAATTAAGAAAAAGAACATCATAGAAGAAGAAGAATAGTGAGCCCAGAAAATCGATTTAACCACTCATAGCTATGGAAAAGAAAACAATGAAATGAAATAAAAACAAAGACATAGCAGTAAAGTAGAGTCGAGTTTAAACAATGGTGAATCTCTTTTGATTGTCACTTTAATGATCAATTACACACTCTTTTCCTCTCTCTCACTTATTGCTGGAGTGAACTATAAAAATAAAAATGAGATACAACTTCTCATAGACTATCTAACAATGACCCTGTATTCTAAAAATAAAGTAAGAAACTTAAACTAGACTTCAGCCTACTCTTCAGTGCATTTTCTATAATTTATAAGGAAAAACCCAGAGGGGAGAGGAGCGAGGAGCCCTTTTCTCCACCAACTTGCCACGGAAACGTGATTTTGGCTGTGTTTTCGTGGCCTGGATGTGGAGGCCACATCCAGGGGGAGATTAGATTTCGTTTGATTTTGTCCCCTTTTGTCCAACTAGATTTGCTGTTTGATCTTTGATTTTAATCTGATCTTTAGTGATCCTCAAGCTAACGGATTTGGATTCATATAAATTCGAATTAACTGATTTTATTAGATGTGATCCTTGATCGGCAAAAAGCATGCACAAATATAAGTAAATGAATGTGGGTTGATGTTACTGCTTTTGCGATTCTTCCGTAGTTGCAAAGTGGCTATACGGGTCATATCCATAAGAAGGGAGAGCGATGGAAGTTTTGATGCGGCTTCTTTGTTCAAAGTAAAGAGAAAGTTCTTTGTTTCAAATAAAGAATCGAAAAGAAAACAAGTATTATTTCAAAGATTTATTGGAGTTGGTTGATTTTTGTAAAGATGAGTTTTCTTAAATGTAAAAATGCATGGCTAACTTTCTACTAAGTGCTTCCACAATGTCTAACTTCTTGAAGATGTAGCCTCATGATGGATCATAGACAAGCATAACCCTTATGTATAGGAGCTATTCACATTCAAGATCGAATGAAAGTTCTTCCTTTAACTTAGCTTTACACGGCAAAACCTTGAACATTCCCTTATCAAGATCTAATTGAAGGTGAGAATAAGGGAAGAAACAAGTGCACTAATGGTACAAAGATTAATAGGAATATCTCTAACTTACAAAAACAAGTAAAGTTTACAATCTATAAATCATCAAAAACCTGTTAAGCATGAAATATAAGAAAGGGAATACTTGTAAGTAAGTTAGAGTTAGAACCCTCATCTTAAGATGTCATAGCTCTCGTTTGCACAAGGCTTGTTTGACACTATTGACTCATTTGGGTTATCAATCAAGTTGTTAGAGATTAGTGGGTTAGTAGTTAGTTAGCCATGCAATGAAAGAGTTAGTTAGACATGAGTAAGAAAAGAAAACAATAAGAGAGAAGAAGTAAGAGAAGGAGTATTACACTAAAACAAGAAAGTAAAAGCAAATGAAAACAATAAGTAATGGAAAGAAGAAAGAGAAGTAATACTTGTAGAAGCTTGTCACCTTCAAATACAACTTGTACACACACTGTCTCTCTTTCACTCTAATGGCTAAACTAAACAAGAAGAAGAAGAGAACACAACAACTACAACTCCAAAAACAGACTTACATAAAGATCCTAAACTCTCGGGATATCCCTATGAGAAAACCCCCAAGGGGGGTATTTATAGGCACCAGGGTAAAGGGGGCAAGGGGGCAACCCCTGGCCCGAGGCACTGGCGCGGTCGTGCTAGTACGTCACGAGAACGCGGCCAGAGCCGCGTTTCCACAGCTGTACCAGGGGGTGTGATTGGTTGCTAATGTTGCATATTTAATGTCACATTTCCATACTTATTTTAGAATAAAAGCCTGCATTGTCCTAATTATTTGTTTAATTTATTTGCAGGCCCAATCCTTAAGGAGATGAAGAGAAATGAGCCCAAAAGCCCACCAGAATTCTGAATTAAATCAGAATTAATTCGCACACACAAAATCAGGGCAAAATCAAGAGGTTGAAACCGGTTGAGAAAATCCTCTCAGAATTGATCGGTTAAAGCCAAGAATCCAAGGTCATTTCGTCAGAATCTGGGGCTCAAACGAAGAAACCAACAAAGGATAAAGGCAGAAACAACTCCCAGGATGACCCACCAACAGGGTGTGGCCAGATGGCCATACCCTGGCCGCGTTTTCGCGGCTTTGTTGGGGAGTTAGGGGGAGCGTTTGCTCCCCCGACCTCCCCGGGATCCTGGTTGTTGGGTTTATGCCTATAAAAGGCCATTATCTGCGCTGAAAAATGGACGCCAATGCAGATTAGGATTTAGCCTAGTTTTAATTCTTTGTAGTTTAGGTTTTTCTTCTCTTGTTATGTAATTTGTATGTAACTTAGGGTAGAAGAAGATTCATGTAAGTAAGAGAGAGAGAGAGGCTGATGTTGAGAGTGACACCAACGATGTACCCTCCTCCTTTCTTCCATTGTCTCTGCAATTAATAAAGGTAAAAGTTCTTTTTATGTTTGTATTTTCTTTTGTTTCGTCTTCCTCTTCTACTTTAACTTGGTTGTTGTTGTTGAGTGTACAAGTGAATTCCAACGCAAGTATAACTAAGCTACGTGAGAGCCAGCGATAGTTCATGAAGACGTTCTCCTCTTCCAAGATCCGCATCACTTCGTTCTTGCTAGGCTTGACGATATAATGTGCACGGGGACTGAGCTCGAGCTTATGATCTATGCATTGAACGCCTCCGAAGCAAAGGTAGAACATGCAACGGTTTCCAAGTAAGTCATCAATCAACCTAGGTAAGTATTTCTACACTTTTCTTTCTTTCTTTTCTTTTCTTTCTTAGTTTAGATCACCAACCACCTCCTCCAACTCTTTCTTCTCCACTTCATTGTACATAGTCGCTTTTCATCATTTTCTGATTTTCCACCTTCTTCATCTTTCATCTTCTTCTAACTTTAACATACTTCTTTTTCTTTTTGTTAACTTTAAAAACAGAGAAGAACCTTCGCTTTTCTTCTTAACGATTTCAATAAAACTGTAAACGCTTCTATCGCAAAACCCTCCTTGTGGATCACGACCCGCATAGCCACTTGCTATAGCGGAAGAATTGAGCACTTGCACATCTCCTTTCTTAAGTTCTATAATTCTATATTTTGTGTGCAGGTTTGGCCTCAATCAAATTTTGGCGCCGTTGCCGGGGAGGGTAAAACTGTCTTTATTGAAATCTGAATTTTTATTGAAAATTTTTTTTAGAACTAAACGAATTTTCTTCTCTGTTGCAGGTTACAGGGCAAGCAAATCAGGAAAATAAGTTTGCAGTGACATACAAGTGGTATTAGGCCTCTGCTCTAGAAAGCAGAGACCCATTGCCCTCTGAATTGCCGCGTTTTCACGGGAAAAGCCGCGGATCCGCGGCAATAAAGAGCTGACTACTAACAGGTTTTTGCAGGGCTACTAGCTTTACAAATTCTAGTTTGCTGCAATTATTTATTTCTTATATGCCATCACAAAAACCTGCTAATAATCAACAGTAAAAAGTTTGTTGCAAAAATTAAAAATTAATTAGACGTTTGCATTTTAGGCACGTGTCTTTTCAATTCATTTACTTTTACTGTTGAAGAGTGCTGGAGCAAGGTACGTATGCATTGCATTTAGCATAGGACTCACTTCTTGGTTGATTTATATCGCTTTGAGTGAATCTTACATATCTTGTACACTTGCACAAATTGATCTTAAGGGCACTAACCCATTAATAAGATAAGGTGGGGATTTGATCACCCTTCCTTAGCCCAAAAATCACATTCCAAGCACTCACTAACCCAAGCCTAACTAAAATTGAGTAGACGTTGGCCCTAGGGACATCTCGGACTCAATTAGGAGATTATCCTAAGGGGAAAAAATGTTGGAATCTAACTCCTACAAAATCAGTGTCTAGGAAAGGGATTGAGGGCCGAAAGCCCGAAGGTTGGTGGTTATTTAATTAAGGAACGTCTTTGACGGAAAACCTCCCACCAACCTTGCCCTGACCTGGCTGATTAGCTTGTGGTTAAAGTCTACATTAGACCTCCCGTGGACAGTCTAACCAGTTAGGAGTCGTCTAGGTCCTAAGTCTACCCTAACTTAGGCTAGAATTTTTTCTTTTTTGTTTGTTTATTTGTTTGTTTTTCTTTGTTTGTATTCTATTGTGTGATATGGACCATAATAATAATTTTTTCAACTACAATAATAATCCATATTACACACCGACTTCATTTTCAGATATTACCAACCCGGCATATCATAACTTTGACCAACCTAGTGTGCCGGATTGGTCTTATCCGAATCAATATGACCCATACCCCCCATCTAATAACTATAATTTCCATAATGATTTCAACTCTTCACCGAGTCAGTGGGGATTCACCTCCCCCGAGCATAATTTCCAACCACCTTGTCCTTCTTCTCCACCTAGTCCACAATATTTTTAAGATTCATACTCAGTTCCACCCATCCAAAATAGGAAACCATCAATTTTAGAAATGAGTATGCGTGAGTCCAAACACAAATCCCAAAATCTGATGGACTCACAATTTCACTACCACTTCCAAGACAATTCTTCATCTTTTCATCAAAACAATGAACCTATCAACTATGAAAAAATGCTTGAAGCCATGACTCAGGCTCAAAACACTCGTAATCGTGACATAGATATGATGGTCGAATCTCTACGTTCCCACCGTCCTGATGTCACTTACCATTCTGTTAGAGCCGAAGAGTCATGTAGTCATGGAAATCAAGATTCCATTTCAGAACAACCACTTGAACTTGCCCAAGCTCCAAATTTTGAAAAAGATATTGACAGTTTAGCAAGTTTTCCTTTTCCTGAAATAGAACTTGAAAATGAATATGATCCTGAACCCCAACTTAGTGATTCAATTCTACTTCCTGGTTCAATTATGACTCTGGTATCTTCACCTGATTTTAATCTTTTTTCCTGAGTCAACATTGAATCCTGTGCCAATTCATCATGAAATTGAATCACCCATTCTTGAGGATCATATTGAACTTGACCAATTATACAATTTTGAAAATCCTATTGACAAATTGGCAAGTTCTCAATTTTTTCATATTGAACTCAATGAGATATGTGACCTAGATTCTCAAATCTGTGCTCCAGTTCAACTTTCTGAATCAATATTGACTCCTGTTGTGTTACCAAACTTGAGTAATATTTTAGAGTCAGTTTTGATTCCTCCACCTATCATTCCTGAACTAGAATTACCCACATTAAGTCGCATTCCATTGTTAGAAAATACATGTGGACTAGAGTTTCAACTTCTTGACTTGGACCCGCTTCTTGAACCAATTTCGACTCCTGAACTTTTACTTGACTTAAGTCACCTTCCCGAGTCGGTATTAGTTCCTGTCCTTCCTGAGTCCAAGTCAACCGTTCTATCATTTCATACTCCATTCTGGGACGAGGTGGTTGACAAATTTGACTCCGAAATTAGTTATGGAATATGGACATTAGATGGGGTTAAATATTTAATAAAGATCCTTTATGGATACATCTTTTTAATGGGTTATATTAAAGATACTTCTGGTGGGTTCCTCCGAGACCCAAGAAAAGTTGATTGGGCCGCGTTTCGTGGACCAATCAGACCAACACCGGAACCACCACCTTAAGGTAACCTTTTTCCTTCCCTTTCTTCTTTTTCATGCATCTATGCATTAATTCATACATTGAGGACAATGCATGAGATAGGTGTGGGGGAGGGTCTAACATAACTTTTCTTTTTCTTTAAAGTATAAAAAAAAAATTTAACATTTTTTCTTTACTTTTAAAAACTTTTTGAAAAATAGAAACAATATTTTGACTTATTTTTGTAAGAAATTAAGTTAATTTTAAGGAATAGGAAAATCCAAATTAGGATTTCTTATACTTGGTCAAAATAAGATTATTTGTTTGATTTATAGAGTTAGGAAGATAATTTGTCAAAGTAATTTAGTCTTGATCTTTACCTTGATGAAATATGCACACTTCATACACTTACACACTTAGGGTTCAAAAACAAGGATTCTTATGCCTTATAAAAAAAAGAAAAAAAACAAGTCTAATTATTGATTAGCTAGGTGCTTTGGCCTAAGCAAGCCTTAGTATTTATGTGAAAGATGATTAGATAAGTTATAAAAAAAATTATATATATATACAAACAAATCTAATTATTGACTAGCTAGGTGCTTTGGCCTAAGCAAGCCTTAGTATTTATGCGAAAGATGATTAGATAAGTTTGAAAAGAAAAATCCTCTGATTAAGCTGGGTATTTGTGCCTAATAAAGCATAAGTATTCACGCCTAAAAGAGGTTCATATAATAAAATCCTTAGTTTTGTGGCCTGGTTTGCTCGAGTCCTTAAGTCCTTGGGGGTGTTTTCTCACCTGGTGCCCTAAGACCGTTTAGTTTGGGAGTCATCGATTAAAGGCTCGTTACATGGGCAGATTAGAAAGCCTAATAAAACTAAGGAATAATACCACAAAAAAAAGTATATATATAAAAATAAATAAGGCATAAGAGTTAGAGTTAATGAACCCTTAGTCAAAATTTTCACATTCACAAGGTGCATATGACTTAGGGTAAAGTAATAGACTAGATGAGAAGCACAATTTGACTCCTTACTTTGATTGATAACAAATTTTTGAATAGAGATTAAGTTTAGGAATGAAAAATTCGGTTTTCCTATAACTTATAGATTGCTTAGATCTTACAATTATATTTCAAATATTTTTCTCTTTCAAAATGCTTTTCGAAGATACTAACTCTTTACTTCCCTTTCTTTATGGATTTTGTGGGTGCAATCCGCTGAAAACCCTCACGAGACAAAACTCATCCTCTAGGGGAAACCTAGAGGTTTAACGGCTTATTGCACATGCTCAGTGCAATCGCGTGACCTGCGAAAGTGGTCTAATAATCCTTAGTATAATTTAGTTGTTTTGCTCGAGGACGAGCAAAAGATAGGTATGGGGGTGTGATTGGTTGCTAATGTTGCATATTTAATGTCACATTTTCATACTTATTTTAGAATAAAAGCCTGCATTGTCCTAATTATTTGTTTAATTTATTTGCAGGCCTAATCCTTAAGGAGATGAAGAGAAATGAGCCCAAAAGCCCACCAGAATTCTGAATTAAATCAGAATTAACTCGCACACACAAAATCAGGGCAAAATCAAGAGGTTGAAACCGGTTGAGAAGAATCCTCTCAGAATTGATCGGTTAAAGCCAAGAATCCAAGGTCATTTCGTCAGAATCTGGGGCTCAAACGAAGAAACCAACAAAGGATAAAGGCAGAAACAACTCCCAGGATGACCCACCAACAGGGTGTGGCCAGATGGCCACACCCTGGCCGTGAAAACGCGGCCTGGGCCGCGTTTCCGCAGCTTTGTTGGGGAGTTAGGGGGAGCGTTTGCTCCCCCGACCTCCCCGGGATCCTGGTTGTTGGGTTTATGCCTATAAAAGGCCATTATCTGCGCTGAAAAATGGACGCCAATGCAGATTAGGATTTAGCCTAGTTTTAATTCTTTGTAGTTTAGGTTTTTCTTCTCTTGTTATGTAATTTGTATGTAACTTAGGGTAGAAGAAGATTCATGTAAGTAAGAGAGAGAGGCTGCTGTTGAGAGTGACACAAACGATGTACCCTCCTCCTTTCTTCCATTGTCTCTGCAATTAATAAAGGTAAAGTTCTTTTTATGTTTGTATTTTCTTTTGTTTCGTCTTCCTCTTCTACTTTACCTTGGTTGTTGTTGTTGAGTGTACAAGTGAATTCCAACGCAAGTATAACTAAGCTACGTGAGAGCCAGCGATAGTTCATGAAGACGTTCTCCTCTTCCAAGATCCGCATCACTTCGTTCTTGCTAGTCTTGACGATATAATGTGCACGGGGACTGAGCTCGAGTTTATGATCTATGCGTTGAATGCCTCCGAAGCAAAGGTAGAACATGCAACGGTTTCTAAGTAAGTCATCAATCAACCTAGATAAGTATTTCTACACTTTTCTTTCTTTCTTTTCTTTTCTTTCTTAGTTTAGATCACCAACCACCTCCTCCAACTCTTTCTTCTCCACTTCATTGTACATAGTCGCTTTTCATCGTTTTCTGATTTTCCACCTTCTTCATCTTTCATCTTCTTCTAACTTTAACATACTTCTTTTTCTTTTTGTTAACTTTAAAAACAGAGAAGAACCTTCGCTTTTCTTCTTAACGATTTCAATAAAACTGTAAACGCTTCTATCGCAAAACCCTCCTTGTGGATCACGACCCGCATAGCCACTTGCTATAGTGAAAGAATTGAGCACTTGCACATCTCCTTTCTTAAGTTCTATAATTCTGTATTTTGTGTGCAGGTTTGGCCTCAATCAGGGTGCGCGCAGCGCCGCCTGCTGTGTGTGATCTCTTCGGTCCCCTATCAGTTATACTTTTCGAATTTCAGATTTGAGCCCCCAGGTCTGACAGAATCTCCTCCTAAGGTCAATGGCTACTTTGTAGACCGTTAATCACTTATTAAATGGTGATTTAGGGTCTTCTTCTTCATTGTACACCGTGGACCTAGGATCACACAAGCAAAGCATTATTAGCAGTATTTTATATAAGATAAATGTGCAGATGTGATAAAAATTATGTAATATTAGAGACTAATCACACCCACACACTTATCTTTTTGCTCATCCCGAGTAAAATAAAAATAAGAGAATTATTGCACCACTTTCACAGGTGAGCGATTGCACTGAGCGTGTGCAACAAGCCTTTAAACCTCTAGGTTTGCCATAGAGGAGGAGTGTTGTCTCCTGAGAGTTTTTAGCGAATTGCACCCACAAAATCCAATAAATGGAGAAAATGTTAGTTGTCAGCAAATCTCTTTTAAGAAAAAGAACTTTCAATCATCTAAGTAAAAATGACCGAATAATATAAGAATTAGGTTTAACCCTCAAAAGTTCTCCTATACTTTAACCTTTATAAAAGAAGAAATTATGATTTTTCTTTGAATTTAAGAAGGATCTTGTACTTCTAACTCATTCTTTTATTTTGCTTTAGATAGATATGCATAATGTGTAATTGTGATGTGCTTGGGATTGCTCAACTCAACCTTGAATGTCATTTAATTTTATTAATGTTTATTCTTGGTTTCTTTAGGCTTTCTACTTTACTTATGTTACACATATCAAACCGATGACTCCCAAACTAGATGATTTTAGGGCACTAGGTGGAAAAATCCCCTCAAGTCAAATATGCAAGTAGAGTAGGTCACGAAATCAAGATTTACTTATTTGTATTTTTTTTGTGTAAGGAATCATGCTTTTTGAGGCACAATTATCCAGGTTATTGGTTTTTTTTAATTCAAAGTTGTGTCTCTAAATCCCAAGCGTGTGTGTGTGGTTTATGCATATTCTATTAAGGCTAATTAAAAGGTATGAGCTATTTTCCTTGTCCCTCCCAACTCTTAGTCAAACCAATGTTTTTTTTTATTTAGGCTAAAAAAAGATTCCTTATTAAGGTTCCCTTAATTCTTACAACCTTTTGGCATTTTTATAAAGAGTATAAAAAAAAAATTTCGTTTAGGATTTTTTTTTAATAAAAGGGAAAGAAAGAACGTTAGCACCCCCCACACCTATCTAATGCATTGTCCTCAATGCTTAGTCATGTAAATGCAAATGCAATAAATAGGGGGAAGAAAAGATATCACCGTCTCTGTCGACTCGGGCTGGCCAAGTGCGAATAGGCTAATGGAGAGGGAGAAGAGAGTAAAAATAGGGGTAGAAAATGAAATTTCCAAAAAGGGTATTTACCAATATATAAGGGGGGAGCATATAAACAATAAGTATAAAGAACCCCTAAATATTCTTTTTTATTCACTTTTTTTTGGTGGTGTGTGGATGGCGATGGTCAGGTGTATGACGGAGTGAAAAAACTCAGCATAATTTCAGCTGGGATGCAGGCTCAGTGGTCAAAAATGGCTTCAGTTTTTGCCCATTCACTTTGAATTCCGTATTACTCTTAGGATCGACAATAACCACAGCACCGTGTGGGAAGGCGGTGCGCACAATGAATGGCCTAGACTAATGAGATTTTAGCTTTCCCGCGAAAATGTGAAGCCTCGAGTTGTATAGCAGAACCTTATCTCCCGGGGCAAAGTTTTTAGGGTTGATGATCTGGTTATGAAAATTTTAGTTCTGCTTTTTGTAATCCGTGCGTTTTCATAAGCCTCGTTCCATATCTCCTCCAACTCTGAGATCTGCAGTCTTTAGTTCACCGGCTTTGTTCAGATCAAAATTGAGCTGCTTAATAGCCCAAGGGCTCAGTGTTCTAACTCGACTGACAGATGATAGGCTTTTTCAAATACGATTCTATATGGAGACATCCCCAGGACCATCTTAAAAGTGGTTCGGTAAGCCCATAATGCATCGTTTAGCTTGACCAACCATTCCTTTCGGGTTTGTCCAACAGTCTTTTCCAAAATGAGCTTGATTTGTCAATTGGTCACTTCGATTCATTTGTTTGGGGATGATACGGAGTGGATAACTTGTGATTGATAAAATATTACCGCATTAGAGCTTCAAAAACTATATTGCAGAAATGCGACCCATTATCACTAATTATCGCTCTATGAGTACCAAAACGGGAGAAGATATTTTCCTTAAGAAATTTGACAACTACTTTATTGTCATTGGTCTTCGTAGGCACAGTTTCAACCCATTTAGAGACGTAATCCACTACAACTAAGATGAACTGGTTGTCGAATGAATTTGGGAATGGTCCAATGAAGTTGATGCCCCAAACATCAAAAATTTTGACTTCACAAATCAGGTTCAGGGGTGTCATGCCTCTTCTCAAAATTTTCCCAATTTTCTGACAATTTGCACATGACTTGCAAAAGTGGAATGAGTCTTTGAACACAGTGGTCCAGTAAAATCCACTTTGTAAAACTTTTTCTGCGGTTTTGCGGGGACCGAAGTATCCTCCGCATGTAAGTTCATGGCAAAAACTAAGCACACTCCTCTATTCCTCTTCTGGTATGTATCGTCGAATAATCTGGTCAAGACAATGCTTAAAAAGATACGGCTCTTCCTAGAAGAAGTACTATACTTGGGCAAAGAAGTGACACTGGTCTTGCCTTGTCCAGTCAGCAGGTAATTGTCCAGTGGCCAGGTAATTGACTATGTCTGCATACCATGGTTCCTTGAAAATGCCCAGGATGTACTCATCTGGGGAATCCTCATTGAGCGGAGCTTGGATGATAGGTACGTTCGGAATTCTTGACAGATGATCAGCTACCACATTTTCTATACCTCTTTTATCCTAGATTTTCAGGTCAAATTCTTGAAGCAGAAGGATCCACCGAATTAATCGGGCTTTCGTTTCCTTCTTGGTCATAAGATATTTCAATGTCGAGTGATCCGTGAAAATCACCATCTTTGATCCTAACAAATAGGGCCGGAACTTTTCTAACGCAAAGACAACGGCCAAGAATTCCTTCTCGATCGTTGTATAATTCTGTTGGGCGTCATTCAGGGTCCTACTCGAGTAGTAGATCACGTGCTGCCTATTGTCGATGCGCTGTTCAAGAACAGCGCCAATAGCAAAATCAAAGGCATCACACATGATTTCAAACGGTTGTGCCCAATCTAGAACAGAAATAATAGGTGCAGATAAAAGGTCTTGCTCAAGCTTCTCCCATGATTTGAGACATACTTCGTTAAAATCAAAGGGCATGTCCTTAGTGAGCAGGTTAGTTAAGAGTCTACCGATTTTACTAAAATCCTTAATGAACCGTCGGTAGAACTCAGCATGCCCTAGAAAGGATCTGATATCCTTGATTTTTTTGGGTGGTGGAAGCTTAGCAATCACTTCTACTTTTTCCTTGTCCACTTCATTTCCTCTCCTAGAAATCACATGACCTAAGACAATCCCCGGTCTCATCATGAAATGATATTTCTCCCAGTTTAGAGTTAGATTTTTTTCCTTGCATCTTTGCAGAACTAACTCCAGATAATGAAGACATTGATCAAATTAATCTCCGTAGATGGAGAAGTCATCCATAAAAATCTTAAGAAAATGTTCCACCATGTCGGAGAACAAACTGAGCATGCACAGTTGGAATGTCGCGGGGGCATTGCATAATCCAAAGGGCATGCGTCGGTAGGTGAAGGTTCCAAATGGGCAGGTGAACGTAGTCTTCTCCTGATCTTCTGCAGCAATAGAGATCTGATTGCATCCCGAGTACCTATCCAAGAAACAATAGTACTCATGTCCAGCCAGGCCTTCAAGCATTTGGTCGATGAAGGGTAGCGGAAAGCGGTCTTTACGAGTGGTCGCATTCAACTTCCAATAGTCAATACAAACACGAACCTTAGTAGGCAGTCTTATTTGTACCAACTCTTTCTGCTCATTCTCTACTACCGTAAAACCAGGTTTCTTGGGGACCGCATGAACCGGGCTAACCCATTGGCTTTCAGAAATGGGATAATGATCCCATTGTCTAATCGTTTCAAAATTTCTATTTTTACAGCCTCTTGCATGAGTGGGTTAAGCCTGCGATGTGGGTTCCTCCTGGGAATTGCTTCATCGGTTAAGTGAATTTTATTTGAACTATTGTTGGACTTATCCCCTCGATATCTTTCATGGTCCATCCAATGGCTTTCCTATGTCTCTTCAGAATAGACATCAAGTTGTCCTCTTGTTGCTCAGTCAGATGGGATGCTATGATGACTGGCAGGATTTCTCTTCCGCCCAAATAGGCATACTTGAGGTGTTCAGGTAAGGCTTTCAACTCTGGGGAAGGTGTTGATTCATTGGAGGTGATATCTGAAATTTTGGTCATGGAATGGGGTACATTTGGGCTTGATGCCCAGTCCACTGCCAAATTTACGACCTGGTCTAGGTTGAAATCCTCTGAGTTCAGATCAAACTCGCTCTCTGTTTCCATCTCTCTGTTCTCTTCATACTCACTGGTCAAATTTTCAATGGAATTGACCTCAAAAGTCTGATCTTTTATATCCCTGGGTTATCTTCCAAGATTGAAAACATTGACTTCCTTCGTCATGCACCAAAGGTGAATCGCATGAACCCATTCCTACCCCTAATTATGGCATTGGCTGTAGCAAGGAATGGGCGCCCTAAGATGACTGGAGTTTGAGACCATGGATTTGACACAGGTTGGGTCTCAAGCACAATTAAGTCAACGGGGTAGATGAAATCCCCGATCCGGATAAGGACATCTGTGATTTCCCCCTTGGGGATTTTCACAGATCGTCTGCTAACTGAACGGTGACTCAAGTTGGACTCAGCTCGCCTAACCCAAGTTGCTGGTATACTAAGAGAGGTAGAAAGTTGATACTTGCTCCCAGGTCAAGGAGTGCTCTGTTAATTTCTATTTGTCATATGGTGCAAGACATCATGGGACATTCAGAATCTTTGTATTTTACCGGAATGGGACCAAACAAAATTTTGCTTATGTTGGTTTCCAAGAACACATTCTTCGGCACATTTGTATTTCTCTTCTTTGTACACATATCCTTAAGAAATTTGGCATAAGCTGGGACTTGCTGGATAGCGTCAAGAAGAGGCACATTCAGTTTGACCTGGTTAAACATCTCAAGTATCTTTTCTATGTGCATGTTCTTATTATTGTTCCTAAGCCTATTGGGGAAGGGTGCTATCAGGCTTGTTCAGCAGCTGTGTCTTTGTCAGACGTTTGTGGAGTATATCGGGGGGAGCTGGCAGATGTGGAAGCAGAAGTAGGATCAATGTGGGAAGGATTTTTCTGCTGGTAAATCTGGTTGTCCACCTTCTTTCTTGATCGAAGAGTACGAACAACATTGCACTGGTTGATATGAGGATCCTGAATTTCGTACACTTGATTGGAGTTCCTAGGGTTAACTTATGACTGACTAGGTAAAGTACCCTTTGGTCTTTCACTTAGAGAGTTAGCTAATTGACTCATCCGCATATCGAATCTTGATATAGCCTGTCAATGGTTGCTCAGTGTTTGTCCCTGATTTTGCATGAAGGCGGCTTGGGACTTCATAAAAGCCTCCATGCTCTCCTCCAATTTACTGAATTTCTTCTCAATTGTTGAACTCTGGTAGGAGGAAGATGGAGCTTGACTGGAAAAATTCGTTGGATGATTGGGATGGTGGAGATGATGAGGAAATTTAGCCTAGGAGAATTGTTCTGATCCCCAGAGAAATTTGGGTAATTTCTTCAACTGAGATTGTACGTTTGCGAGTAAGGATTATGCGGCGGCCGTGAGTAGGCCGCATTCATGTGTTCTGGCGGCATTTGGTGAGTCTGAAAAATAGGACACTCTTCAAAGACATGGTTCGGTGCCTGATAGTATGAACAACCCATATTGTGAATTGGTGGTGGGTTGATTTGGTTGACACTGGCTGTCTCTTTTGTTTCTAAAACCTCTATTCTCCTCATCAGGGTCGCGATCTTAGCTTCAGCAGCTATGAATGATTCTAAGAATAGGAGCCCTCCTTTCAAATCTATAGATTGTGAGTTCCTTGGTTTTTTCAAGGCTGGCTCCCATTGCAGGGTTTTCTCAGCTAGATCTTCAAACAAATCCCAACCCTGATTTTCATCCTTTTGTAAGAACCCTCCCTGACATATGGTTTCTAACAGGGTTTTAATTTTATAATCTAAACCATCATAGAGAATCTGGCTCTGATGCCATTTCTCTACACCTTGATGAGGGCACTGAGCTAGGAGATCTTTGAATCATTCAAAGTATTTCCAGAATGGTTCGCGTTGTTCTTGCCTAAACTGTATGATATTCTTTCCGATAAGGGCAGTCTTGTGAATTGGGTATAATTTCTTCAAGAAGGCCTTGACGAAATCATCCCACGTTGTAACTGAATCTACAGCAAAACTGTACAACCATTTCTTAGTTAGGTCCTCTAGGGAGAAGGGAATGAAACGTAACCTAACGGCCTCGTCTCCTAGCTGGGGAATGCGCATCATGAGGCATACTTCTTCAAATTTCCTAACAAAGAAGTATGCATCTTCTGATCTAAACCATAAAATTTTGGAGAGTGTTGATGAATTGAGGCTTTAATTCAAAGTTATTTCCATTCACCTCAGGAAGTTTAATACAAGATGGCAGTGAGGTTCTGATCAGGTAAAACTTGTCCTGTAGTGATGCCATCAACGGTTTTGGATGCAAGGGTAGAGAAGTGTTTCTGATTAATCTGGAAGTTATAAGATCTCTCACCCACTTTTGCATATAGCACTCCACAAACAACGTATAGACAAAAAACAATCGAAAAGAAAAAATAGATAAAAAGAAAGAGAAACAACCACCAAACCTTAGTCTAAGGTACCTGGACCTAGACGACTCCTAACTGGTCGATTCTCTGGGGGAGGTTGTTGCAGGAACTCGACTACAAGCTAATCAGTCAGGAAAGGGAAAACTCAGTGGGAGGTATCCGGGCGTGAGCCACGGGCCTTAATTGCGCCAAACCACAAAGCTTTCGATGCTTTGCCTCTCAATCCTCTTTCCTTAGACACTGATTTTTTAGGAGTATAGTTTTTGCAATTCCCACCCTCGGTTAATCTCTTAGTGAGTCTGAGATGTCCCTAGGGCCAACGTCTATCAATTTTTAGTTAAGAC
The DNA here is from genome assembly GCA_038442645.1 of Agave tequilana. NCBI lineage: Eukaryota > Viridiplantae > Streptophyta > Magnoliopsida > Asparagales > Asparagaceae > Agave > Agave tequilana. Next base: position 43,933 of record JAVJIF010009305.1, on the reverse strand, counting down.
TTGGGATAGTGTGAGTGCACTTGGAGATGATTTTTGCGCTAAGGAAGAGTGATGAAATCCCCACCTTATCTTGTTTATTTAGATTCTGCCCTTAATGTTAATTGTGTAACCGTACAGTTTATTCACAACAAGATAGCATTAAAGTGATAAATCACTCCAAAATGTTGGTCTTATTTTATATGAATGCATACGTACATTTCTCCAGCACTCTTCAATAGAAATTGAAATGAATTGAAACAGACACGTGCCCTAATGCAAGAGTCTAGTTCGATTTTCAATTTAGCAACAAATGGATTTCTGCTGAATTATTACAAGTGTAAAGGTGAAGCATACAAATGAACTAAAAATTTGAGAAAGCAATTTGAGCGATTTTCGGTAACCCTGCAGAAGAGCTTCTGTTAGTACTTCAAATGGAAAAATTCGCTTTTACACGAATTTTCCGAGGGGAAATGAATTCCTCGTGCAGTGTCATTGGCCACCACTTTTGCTTCCCGTAATAGCTAGCTCCTTGGTACTTCTCCTACACACAAAAATAAAGAAAAATCTTTAATATTGAACAATAAAGTCGTTCCCTCCCCGGCAACGGCACCAAAATTTGATCGGCAAAAAGCATGCTCAAATATAAGTAAATGAATATGGATCGATGTTACTGCTTTTATGATTCTTTCGAGTAGCCAAAGTGGCTATACGGGTCGTATAAGGAGGGAAACCGATGGAAGCTTTGAAGTGGCTTCTTTGTTCAAAGTTAAAAGAAAGTTCTTTGTTTCAAATAAAGAATCGAAAAGAAAACAAGTATTGTTTCAATGATTTCTTGGAGTTGGTTAATTTTTGTAAAGATGAGTTTTCTTAAAGGTAAAAATGCATGGCTAACTTTCTACTGAGTTCTCCCACTAATTTCTAACGTCTTGAAGATGTAGCCTCACGATGGATCATAGGAAAGCATAACCCTTATGCATAGGACCTATTCACGTTCGAGATCGAATAGAAGTTCTTCCTTTAACTTAGCTTTACACGACAAAAACTTGAACATTCCCTTATCAAGATCCAATTGAAGGCGAGAATAAGGGAAGAAACAAGTGCATAAAGATTAATAGGAATATCTCTAACTTACAAAAACAAGTAAAGTTTACAATCTATAAATCATCAAAAACCTATTAAGCATGAAATATAAGAAAGGAAATACTTGTAAGTAAGTTAGAGTTAGAACCCTCATCTTAAGATGTCATAGCTTTCTTTGCACAAGGCTTGTTTGACACTATTGACTCATTTGGGTTATCAATCAAGTTATTAGAGATTAGTGGGTTAGTAGTTAGTTAGCCATGCAATGAAAGAGTTAGTTAGACATGAGTAAGAAAAGAAAACAACAAGAGAGAAAAAGTAAGAGAAGGAGTATTACACTAAAATAAGAAAGTAAAAGCAAATGAAAACAAGTAATGGAAAGAAGAAAGAGAAGTAATACTTGTATAAGCTTATCACCTTCAAATACAACTTGTACACACACTCTCTCTCTCTTTCACTCTAATGGCTAAACTAAATTAGAAGAAGAAGAGAACACAACAACTACAACTCCAAAAATAGACTAACATAAAGATCCTAAACTCTCGGGATATCCCTCTGAAAAACCCCCAAGGGGGTATTTATAGGCACCAGGGTAAAGGGGACGAGGGGGCAACCCCCGGCCCGAGGCACTAGCGCGGTCGCTCCAGTACGGTCGCAAAAATTTCTGGGGCTGTACCAGGGGCCGCGTGCAGCGCCGCCTGCTGTGTGTGGTCGCTTCAGTCTCCTGTCAGTTATACTTTCTGGATTTCAGATTTGAGCCCCCAAGTCTGACAGAATCTCCTCCTAAGGTCAATGGCTACTTTGTAGGCCTTTAATCACTCATTAAATGGTGATTTAGGATCTTCTTCTTCATTGTACACCATGGACCTAGGATCACACAAGCAAAGCATTATTAGCAGTATTTTATATAAGATAAATGTTCAGATGTGATAAAAATTATGCAATATTAGAGGCTTTAATCAATCCTCCCTGATATGCATTGATCTTCAACTGGAATCATCTTTATCCTCCTGAATATTTATCCCTTCTTTAATTAAGATTTAAATCAGAATTAAAGTGGGCTTTTGGACTCGTTTCTTTTCCACCTCTATTAGTAATGGGCCTGCACATTATTAAATAAAAATAAGACTAAATAGCATAGTTTATTTAATAATAAATATGAGAACGTGATAATATATATGTAATATCAGTGACTGATCAGTAAATCTTATAGAAAAAGTACTAGTAGTACTTGTCACTTTTTGGGACATTCATTAGTATCATGGTTCAGCAAAAAGTAAAATTTTGTATCATTATCGACAACCAGCAGAATATATTGCTACTAGTGTTCCATGTGCCCAAATTTTAAGGATGAAACAAACCTTACTTGATTATGGTATTTCTATCAAAAATTCACTTATTATGTGTGATAATATCAGTGTTATTAACTTATCTAAAAAATTCCATTCAACATTCATGTGCAAAGTATATTGATATTTGACTTCATTTTTTTACGTGATCAAGCTTTAAAGGGTGATATTTTTTTAAGTTTTATACCAACTAAAAATCAAGTAGTAGATATTTTTATAAAACATCTTAAAGAGGATATTTTTATGAGATTTCAAAGAGATTTAGGTATTTATAATATTTTTGATATTTAAAATATCTTAAAACTTTTCAGACTGTTCTTTTATATGTTTTAGTCGACTGATAAAGAGTATGTAGTTGACTTATAACATAATTACTCGACTAAGTTTTTGTGTAGTCGACTATTATAATTTAACAAAAACATAGTATTTATGAGTTTTCAGAATTAGTCGACTAATTCTCCCTATATAGTCGACTAACCCTTGGATTAGTCGACTAACTTATGCTTGACTAATTATCTCTGAAACTGTGTTTTGTTACTGGTTCTGTGTTTTTCAAACCCGACCCATTTAATTAAATTTTGGATTCGATCTTCCCCAAACTCAATCCTAGCCATCAATTTCTATTTTACTCCCCAAATTACCCTTCTACTACATTAAAACTCGTTTTTACCTTTATTTTTTATTATAACTGTTGCCTAGGGTTCTTCCAAGTCGACTTCTTCAGCTCTTTCCAGGTTCTCATTTCCAGGTTCAAATCCTCTCAGTTTCCTCTCTTTTCTCTAGTAATTCCTTTCAATTCCAGCATTATCTATCATCTATTAGTCTTTATTTCCACCTAGTATCATGTCTAGGGCTAAGATAACTAAAATTTTAGTATCCACATCATCTTCCCCAACTGACTTTAGGGCTTTTCTAAAGAACGATCTCTTGAAGCTAATTATGTAAGACTCTCTCAGTTAGAAATCCTACTAGGAAGGTTTGTTAATTATGTTGATTTTACTGAATATGACATTTTATCTTATCTACATTAAATGGGCCTCCACACCATGTTCTCAATGGACTCCAAACAAGGATAATATCCATTTTTGCTTCACTTGTTCTATACAAATCTGAATTTTGAGGATAACGATGATAATGTTCAATTGTCTACATTGGTTAAGGGTGTGGATATCAAATTAACTCCTTAGTCCTTGGGCCGTATCCTTCATATTTCTTATCTTGGCCTAACACTTGGTGAGATAGAAATGACCAATGAGGAAGTTTTCTTACGCATTTATCTTTCCGATTAAGGACCACTCATGACAAACACCAAGCTACAACCTATTCCACAACTAATTGGTCGTATCCTTACTTACAAGCTTTGCCCAAAAACTGAAAGTTATAACTACTTTACTCGTGATTTAGCTTCATGTGTCTATGCCATCCTGGCTGGCCTAAAAGTTAATTGGGCAAAGATAATGTTTGACACCATTATAAAAGAACACACCTCATTTCTTCCCTTTGATGCCTTTCTTTCTCATGCGTTTCTAAAGTTTAAAGTAGATCTTCCTTCTGAAACAAGTGTCATCAAGGTCTTTGAACTATTTGATCATTCAGTCCTTCATAGAATGAAACTCCTTGACACTCCACCTCCACAATCCTCTCCTCCTCCACAAAGCTTTACCCAAGCTCCTCAATCTTCAACTGAACCACCTCCAACTCAACCACCTCCAACTCAACCAGCTTCACCTCATTTCCCTGATGCATTTTATAATTCTCTCTGCTGAGATCTTGGCAGTGCAAAACTAACAAGCATCCATAATGGCATCTCATACTGCACTTCTCAATAATCAAACATTGATTATAGAGCATTTCATGAATATGCAACTCAAAATGGACTCTTTTGAAGCCACCCAACTGGAAATTCTTGATCACCTCAAGTCCCATTTTCCACCACCACCTCCTCCTTCTGGATCCAACATGTGATGCAAATGGGTTTGACTTTTTGGTGTTTATGCAAATCAACATGTGATGCAAATGGGCAGCTTCATGTGTTTTATCATTTTATGTGTCTCCAACATGTGAACCAACTTGTTGATGCTTTTATGACTTTTTCAGATGTATTTTTCTGTTTCTTTGTCTCTTTAGTGAACTTTTTTATGTAATAACTGATACTTTATCTAGTTTATGCAAATGGTTTGCTTTATATGGTTATAGTGTTCCTTGGCTTTAATGTGTTTAACTTCCTTTTGTTATGTATCTTTTTGGTAATGATAAAGGGGGAGAAACATATTGGTACGATATCATATATGTATGCCATAATCTGTTTTATGCAGGGGGAACAGAACACTTGATATATATACATATATATATACATACATATATATACACACACACACACATGTATACATACATATATACATATACATATATATACACACATATAAACATATTTTAAAATTTTCCTATACACACACACACACACACACACACACACACACACACACACACACACACACACACACATATATATATATATATGTTCTCTGCAGGGGGAGCTTGTGCATACATACTCGTCTGTCATCATCAAAAAGGGGGAGAATGTTGGAACTTGGATATTGATAATTGTTAGAACTTAGATTTTGATGATAACAAACTCTTGACTATATACATATATGTCCTCACATTTGTAATGCAGGTGCATTGGAGCTCAAATTGAAGTGATATTATTGAGTTCTTGCAGCACAAGATATTACATGAATATTTACTATTTTGTGTAATTTTTCTTCATTATTTAGAAGATTGTAAAAACCTTGAAATACACACACATATAGTCATTAAGTTGACTAGTCTGCTTATTAGTCATTAAGAATGTTGGTTACTCTCTATTTCTCAACTGATCTCAGAGTTAGTCGACTAACCATATCCTGTAGTCGACTAGTTTTAGTTTTTAGAGACTTATCAGTCTGTGTCAGTTCAATATAGTCGACTTGGTTCTTTAGTTGTCGACTAACCTAGGTAAAAATTCATATACTAGTAGACTAATCCTAGTTCCTAATCGATTAATATTTAGTTTTTGACTGTTATTCAGTTTTGATATTCTAGTATTTTTTTCAACATTTTGATTTTCAAATTTGAATTGATAACTTTCCTAACTGACCATTATTTTCACCTATAAATAAGGATGTTTTCCTTGGATTAATTCACCAATTCAAGTCATTAGTTTTCTGTCCAAAACTGTGATAAAAAGTTTTGTTTTTCCAGAAAACTATTGTTTTCATTTTCTGTTCTTCACACAATTTTAAATCTCTCGTGAAGAATTCTGAGAGTCCTCATATAAGATACCTTGTTCACAATCACATACAAGTTTTAAGACTTATAGGTTATATTGTATTCCATCAAAGAAAGTGTCTTCTTGGTGTAAAGAAGAGTGTACAAATTTGACGAAGGGTGTTTTGTCAAGTGGTGTACAGAAGTTAATTTTGGGGTGTATCAAAATTAGGATAAGAAAAATCTCAAGCGGGTTACTTGGGGATTGAATGTAGGTCATAAGGACCGAACCAGGATAAAATCTCTCACATTTGCGTTTGAAATTTCTAAGATTTATTATGTTCATTTATTTTCCTACAAGTAGTTTACTTTTTATTATTAAAAGTTTATAAACACTATTTACCCCCCCTCCAGTGTTTGTGCTGCCTTGTTTATAGATTCTACACTTGGTATCAGAGTTGTGTTCAAGAATGGCAATGGAGTTTCCTTTATCACAATTCAAGGAAGGACATTTTACACAACGACCACTATTTTTTGATGGATCAAGGTACAACTATTGAAAGTGTAGAATGCAGATCTACTTGCAATCATTCAACTATGAACTTTGGAACATCGTGGAAGCACCATACACCAAGCCTACTATCAATTATGATGTTTGGAGTGAAAAACAAAAGAAGTCCGTCAATCTTGATACCAAAACAATGAACGCGCTTTTTTGTGCCTTGAACAAAGAAGAATTAAATAGTGTGTCAACGATCAAATCTGCAAATCAAATATGGCAGATTTTACCGGTAACACATGAAGGTACCAATAAAGTTAAAGAACCTAAAATTTCTGTTCTTTTTCACAAGTTTGAACTCTTCAAAATGAAGGATAATGAAACCATTACAGAAATGACTACAAGGTTCACTAACATTATAAATTCCTTTATAGCCCTTGGAAAGGAATACACTTAAATTGGAAAAGTTAGAAAGATTCTCCGTACACTCACATCAGATTGGGAGAAGAAGGCTACTGTCATAGAAGAAGTAAATGATCTCTCAACTATGTCATTAGAAAACCTTATTGATAATTTAATTGCATATGAAGTCCAACTTGAAGATAGAAAGAAGGAAGAACAATAATCAAAGAAGAAAATACTTGCCTTTTATACATCATCAGATTTGGACAATTCAGATGATGATGAAGAGGAAATGGCAATGATCTCAAGAAAGTTCAGAAAAGTTCTTAAAATAAGGTAAGTTTAAAAAGAATAAAGATACTAACGATAATTCTCTTTGTCTTAAGTGTAATAAACCAGGTCATATAAAGAAGGATTGGCCATTGATGAAGCCCAAAGAAAATTTCAAGAACTTCAATAAATTCAACAAAAAGAAGAAAGCCTTCCAAAAAATATGGGATGATAGTGATTCATCTTCTTCTGACGAAGAAGAAGCCATCGAACCTACCAATGTCTGTTTTATGGCTCATGAATATGAGGTACAAAAGTATGTTGAATTATTGATGCATTTAATGAACTATATAATGATTTCAAGAATAAAAAGGTTTAAAAAAATTTTGATAAAAGAAAATGAAAGACTCAACAAAGAAAATTTACTTCATATTTCTCAAATGTTTTTCTTAAATTCTCAAAAATCTGACTTTGAAAAAGTTATTTCATCTTTAAAAAAGAATAATGAGAATTTCTTAAAAGAGAAAATTTTGCTTAAAAAAGTTGTTTATTTAAATTCAAGAATTTCTATTTTAGATAAAGAAATGACAAGTTTCAAAATTAAATATGAAGAAATTTTGAAAAATGTGACAAAATTTAATAAGAAAAAAGAAAATTTAAATGATTTATTGTCTTATCAAATTTCAAATAATCGCTTTGGTCTTGGATTTTCAGAAGATAAATTTGAAAAACCTACACATATTGGTCTTGGATTTTTAAAAAATAAATTTGAAAAATCTACACATTTTTACAAAAAGAATAATTATAATACATATAATTCTTTTGTTAAAAGATACTGATACTGTTTCAAAAAGAATTAGGAACAAAAATATATATGAATTCCTAAAAATCTAAATACTGTGGATAAAAATGCTTATATTGCATCATATATACATAATATTCATAATTCTTGTAATTATGTTTAGACTAACAAATGAAAATCAAATTCTAATTGGATTTGGGTTCCTAAAGGTTAATCTTTTTCGGACCCTATCATGATAGGTACCATACAAAATATTTTATCTTTTAGGTACTTATAAAGAAAAGTGGATATTTGATAGTGGTTGTTCCAAACACATGACCGGTCACATTCAACTACTGCCTTTCGTTCAAATCAAAAAGTGAGGCACAATAATATTTACAGACAACAACAAAGGAAAGGTTATTGGTATTGGCACAGTTGGTAATATTTCTAACCCCTTATTGAAAATATTCTTTTGGTAAGAGGTTTAATACACAACCTATTAAGTATTAGTCCGTTATGTGATAAGGGTAATAAATTATTTTCGAAAAAGATGCATGTCTTATATATGATACCAACATTAAAGATATTCTTTTTAGAGGTTCTCATAACAATAATATTTATGAGTTATCAATGACTTATTTATCATCAAATGATAATTTATGGTTAATTGCTTCTAATAATGACTATTTTTTATGGCATAAAAGATTTGGTCATTTAAATATGAAAACTATTTCTAAAATTTCTAAATTTTATTTAAATAAAGGTCTTCCAAAAATATCTTTTAAAAAGGATTATTTTTGTGATTCTAGTCAATTAGAAAGACAAGTTAAATTATCTTTTAAATCTAAAGATTTGGTTTCTATTAATAGACCTTTAGAACTGTTACATTTGGATTTATTTTGTCCTACTCGTATTGCTTCTTTAAACAAAAGTAGATATGTTTTTGTTATTGTTGATGATTATTTGTTTTATATGGGTTATTTTTCTAAAGAATAAAAATGAAACTTTTGATGAATTTTTAAGTTTTTGTAAAAGAATTCAAAATCAAAAGTCTCTAAACATAGTCACCATTCGAAGTGATCATGAAGGAGAATTTGAAAATGAATTTTATATAAATTTTTGTGATAAGTATGGTATTTCACATAACTTTGCTTTTCCTAGAGCAGCTTCTCAAAATGGTACCAAGAATGTGCTAGAACTATACTTATGGACTGTGATTTATCAAAATATTTTTGGGATGAGTTGTTGCTACTGCATGTTATGTTTTAAATCGTGTGCTTAGTCGATCTATTCTAAACAAAACATCTTATAAATTATTTTATAACAGAATTCTAAAAGCTTCTTATTTTAAGATTTTTGGATGTAAATGTTTTATCTTAAATTCAAGAGATGCTTTAGGTAAATTTGATGTTAGATGCAATGAGGGTATTTTTCTTGGCTTTCTACTCAAAGTAAAGCATATAAAATCTTTAATAAGAAAATATTTACTCTTGAATAATTTCATGTTAAATTTGATGAATCTTTGACTAAACCTATTACTAATACTTCTTCACATGATGATGATATCATAGATAAAACCTATTGATATTACTATTATATCTTCTGATGATATTAACATTTCTAACATTGATGAGACTCCAATTGAGTTACCTAAAGTATGTGTTTAAGTAAGGAATCATCCACATAAGTCGATTATTGGAGATATATCTCAAGGTGTTTTGACTAGATCCAAATTGAACTACATAACACATATTGCTTTCATACCTCTCATTGAACCGAAGAATATCAAAGAAGCATGTGCAGATTATTTTTGAATTTTTGCAATGTAAGAAGAGTTGAATCAATTCATCAGAATTGATAACTTGGATTTTGTACAATGACCTACTGATCATCCAGTCATCAGTACCAGATGGGTCTCGATGAATCAGGACAAGTTATTAAGAACAAAATAAGGTTAGTTTGCATGATTGCAAGTAAGTGCGTGAGAATTACTGTCTAGCTTTGAGCTAACGGGTCGTGTCGACGAGGAGGAATGCGATGAAAGCTTTTTGATGAATTGTTTAAAGAACAAAGAATGGTGTCGGTGTTTTTTTATGTTAAAAAGGAGAATGGAGAGTAAGGAAGTGATTAAAAGAAAAATTGAAAACTTAGAGAAGACACGGAAAAGATGATCTTTAAAAAGTGTTGAAGATTGATTGGTTGTTTGTTTTAATATATGAAAAAAATCTGAGCTCACTATCTTACTACTCAACGATATATTCTTCTCTTAAAATTCTCAGTGTCTCAACTTGATCATAGGCAAAAACTTAAGTTTGAATTTCGAAAGTCTTAAGCAAAGCAAATAAGATTATTTGGAAAAGTTAACTCTTTTTCTTAAGAATTCATCTTGAACTGAATGTCAAATCATCAAGTTGCCTTTCAAGTATGAAATAAAAACAAGTTCAAGTGATGTTTTTAAAAAATAGAAGTTTAGAAATCCAAACCAATCCTCATGCGCCTTCAAGAACACTTTCAAAGAAGAAAGGCTTAGTTTAAGACATAAATATGATTCCGTTGGGTTCTTTACATCAAAAACCATTCAAAATAAGAGAGATCGAAGAGAGATGATAGTGAGCCTAGCAAAATAAGTTTAGCTACTCATAATTAATATAAAACAAGACATGTAAATCAAATAAAACATACCCGTGAATTGGAGAAAAAAAGAAGCCTTGATCCTTTGTTGATGTCACTTCAACTTTAGATTACAATCACTCTTTTTCTCTCTCTCTCTCTCTCTCTCTCTCTCTCACTTGTATCTGGACGGAACTACAAATTAAAAATAGAGATATAACTTCTCAAGAACTATCTAATAAAGAACCTAAGCCCAAAAAATAAAGGAAAAAATTTAAACTAATTTCTGGTCACTTCTTCTCTGTAGAATGCAGTATTTATAGGCAAAAACCAAATGGGGGAGTGCGTACGAAGATAAGGGGAGCAAACGCTCCCCCAATAGAACCAACAAAGTCATGAAAACGCGACTTTGGCCGCATTTCCACGGCCTGGGTGTGGCCACCTGGCCACACCCGGGGGGTGGAGCTCCCTGCTTTCGCTATATTATTTTATCTCTTGCTGGATTTTTCATTTTAGCTTCTGGATTTGATGAAACTTCCTTTGATCTTGGGCTTTAAATAATTAATTTGGGAAGATTTATTTTAACTGATTTTCAACTGATTTTATCTTCTCTGATTTGCTATGATCTGCCCTGATTTTCTGATTTCGATTAAATTCTGAATTAAATCAAAATTTTGATAGACTTTTGAGTTCATTTCTCTTCCCTTTCCTTTAGCAATGGGCCTACATTTTATAAAGAAGAATATAAGACTAAATACATGATTTATTAGGCAATATTTATGAAAATGTGAAATTATATATGCAATATATGTAACCAATCATAGCACAAGGATATAATCATGAAGAAGGTATTGATTTTGATAAAACTTATGCACCAGTAGCTAGACTTGAGTTCATTCGTACATTACTTGCTTATGCATGCTTTATTGATTTTGAACTTTATCAAATGGATGTTAAAAGTGTCTTATTAAATGGTTTTATTAAAGAAATTATTTATGTTAAACAATCTCTAGGTTTTGAACATGAAAAATTTTCAAACCATGTTTTTAAACTTAAGAAAGCTTTATATGGTTTAAAACAAGCACCTCGTACTTGGTATGATAGATTAAAAATGTTTCTTTTAAATTTTAGTTTTAAAATTGGCAAAGCATATACAAGATTTTTTATTAAACATGTTAATAAAGATATCTTAATTATACAAGTATATGTTGATGATATCTTGTTTGGATCTACTAATGATAATCTTTGTCAAAAATTTTCTAAAACTATGCAGACTGAATTCGAGATGAGTCATATGGGTGAACTTAACTACTTTCTCGATCTGCAAATAAAGCAAATGAATGATAGAATCTTCATTTCCCAATGCAAGTATGCAAAAGAACTAGTTAAAAGATTTGGTATGAAAAATTCTGGTAGCAAAAGCACTCACATGAGTACTACTACATTCCTAGACGAAGATGAAAATGGTAAGGGTGTTGATAAAAATCTATACCGAGGTATGATTGGTTCTTTATTATATATTATTTCAAGTAAACCTGATATTATGTTCAGTAATTACTTATGTGCTGGATATCAATCAACCCTAAGGAATCACACCTTAAAACAGTGAAAAGGATTCTTAGATATAATAATAGCACAGTCAACTATGGTCTATTTTATCCAAAATCAAGCATATTTGATTTAATATTATATAGTGATGATGATTTTGCTGGATGTAAATCTGATCGAAAAAGTACTAGTGGTACTTGTCACTTTTTGGGATATTCACTGGTATCATTATTCAGTAAAAAGCAAAATTCTGTATCATTATCGACAACCGAAGCAGAATATATCGTTCTAGTGTTGCATGTGTATAGATTTTATGGATGAAACAAATCTTACTTGATTATGGTATATCTATCACAAATTTATCTATTACGTGTGATAATACCAGTGCTATTAACTAATCTAAAAATTCAATTCAACATTCATGTACAAAGCATATTGGTATTAGACATCATTTTTTACGTGATCATATTTTAAAAGGTGATATTTTTTTAAATTTTATACCAACTAAAAATCAAGTAGCAGATATTTTTACAAAACCACTTAAGGAGGATATTTTTATGAGATTTCAAAGAGATTTGGGTATTTGCATTGTTTCTGATATTTAAAAATATTCTTAAAACTTTATCAGATTGTTTTTTATGAGTTTTCAACACTATTATTCGACATAATATTTTTAGTAGCCGTCTACTGTAATCAAAAGAAACATGGTATTTTGAATTTTTCAGAATTAGTTGACTATATTGAATACTTAAAAATCCTACTCTTGAAAATGACTTCTTAAGACTCTCACAATTAGAAATTTTACCAGATAGATTTGTTTATTATGAAAACTTTTGTGAGTATGACATTGAATTATTTCTTCAACAAGCCGGACTCCATACCATGTTTTTTACTAAGTCTAGACATGGTTATTTTCCCTTTTTGCTCCACCTATATTACACTAATTTAACCTACGAAGATAATGATGATATTGTTCAACTTTCTTCCTTGGTTAAGGGTGTTCATATCAAGTTAACTCCTAAGTCTTTAGGTCGTATCCTCTTAATTCTATATCACGGCCGATCACTTAGTGACATTGAGATGAATAATGAAGAAATGTTCTCTCATATCTTTCTTCCCGGTCAAGCACCACCAATGACCAACACAAAATTATAACATGTTCCTTGACTCATTGGTTGTATCCTTGCATACAATATCTGCCCAAAAATCGAGAGTTATAACTATTTTTTCTGTGACTTAGCTAATATATTTATGCCATCATAGCTGGACTACAAGTCAATTGGGTTAAGATCATATTTGATAACATCGTCAAAGAACATACTTCTTTTTTATCGTATGGAGCTTCTCTGTCTCATGTGTTTTGAAAATTTAAATTAGATTTCGCTTTCGAGACTAGTGTTATCAAGGTGTTCGAACCCTTTGATCGTGTAATTATCCATCAAATGAAAATCTTTGACTTACCACAACCTTAACAACAACCCTCTCCTCCTCCACAAAGCTCTACTCAAGCTCTTTTTTTCTCAACTCAACCTTGATCCACTAACCCCCTTCAACTCGACCACCTCCAACTCACTTCCCTGATGTTTTTTATAATTCTCTCTTTGCTGAGATCTTGGCAGTACAAAACTAACAAGTATCCATGATGGCTTCTCAAACTGCACTTCTCAACAATCAATCTTTTCTTATGGAGCATTTCATGAATATGCAACTTAAAATGGACTCCTTTGAAGCCACCCAGATGGAAATACTTGGTCACCTCAAGACCCATTTTCTACCACCACCTCCTCCTTTCGGATCCAACCTGTGATGCAAATGGCTTTGGACTTTTTTGGTGTTTATGAAACCCAACATATGATGCACATGGATTTGTAGCCTTTTTTTGTGCTGCCATTTTTGGATTTTCTATGTATTTTTCTGTTGTTTTTCTGTTTTTTTGTCTTTCTTTTATGACTTTTTGATGTAATAATTGATTCTCTATGTTATGCAAACTATGCTGTGTTCCATTTTGTGTTTATATTATGTGTAACTCTATAATATGACTTGATACTCTTTTGTCTCATTTATCTCTTTTTGGTAATGACAAAGGGAGAGATATATGGCTTATGCACATATCCTTATTTATGCACATATCATATTTGTTGTCATGATATATGTTTTTCATGCAGGGGAAGAACATATACATATACATGTTATATTTGTTATATATGTTCTCTGCAGGGGAATTTTGTGCATACACTGTTTGTCATCATCAAAAGGGGGGAAATGTTGGACTTAGATTTTGATGATAACAAACTCAAGACTATATACATATATATATCCTCACATTTGTGATGAAGGTGCATTGAAGCTCAAATTCAAGTGATATTATTGAGTTTTTGCAGCATAAGATGTTACATGATATTTAATATTTTGTATAATTTTACTTCATTTTTTAGAAGATTGTAAAAGCCTTGAAATACACACATATAGTCATTAAGTCAACTAGTCTTCTTATATAATCGACTAAAGTCTGTCACAGAATGTTGATTATGCTCTGTTTCTCAACTGATCTCGTTAGTCGTCTAACCCTATCCTATAGTTGACTAGTTTCAATTCTCAGAGAGTTATCAGTTTGTGTCAGTTCAATATAGTCGACTTGGTTCTTTAGTTAGTCAACTAACTTAGGCAAAAATTTATATACTAGTCGACTAATCCAAGTTCCTAGTCAATTAATATTCAGTTTTTGACTGTTATTCACTTTTGATATTCTGGTGCTTTTTCACGTTTTGATTTTCAAATTTGAATTGATGACTTCCTTAACTGTCTATTGTTTTCACCTATAAATCGGGATGTTGTCCTTGGATTAATTCACCAATTCAAGTCATCTGTTTTCTGTCTAAAACTCTGATAAAAAGTTCTGTTTGTTTAGAAAAATATTTTTTTCACTTTCAATTCTTTACATAATTCTAAATCCCTTGTGAAGAATTCTGAAAGTCCTCCTATAAGATACCTTGTTCACAATCACATACAAGTTTTAAGGCTTATAGGTTACATTGTATTCCATCAAAGAAAGTGTCTTCTTGGTGTAAAGAAGAGTTGTACAGATTTGACGAAGGATGTTTTGTCAAGTGGTGTACAAGAGTTGATTTTAGGATGTATCAAAATCACGATAAGAAAAATCTCAAGCGGGTTACTTGGCGACTGGATGTAGGTCACAAGAACCGTAGCAAGATAAAATCTCTCGTGTTTGTGTTTGAAATTTTTGAGATTTATTTTGTTCATTTATTTTCCTACAAGTAGTTTAATTTTTGTTATTAAAAGTTTATAAACTCTATTCACCCCCCCTAGTATTTGAGTTGCCTTGTTTATAGATCCTACAATGATAACAAATTCAATCATATCATATACATATGTACATGTACATCCCACATTTCTGATGCAGGTTCCTTGATGCTCAAAAGTTAAAGAGATATAACTCTATCATTGAGTTCATGAAGCACAAGATTATAGAAAGATGGTTACTATTTTTATTTATTTTTTAGTATTTTTTAGAAGATTGTTAAAAGCGTTGATCGCACATACAAAATAGTCTTCTAGTCGACTTATCCCCCTATATAGTCGACTAATATGTCTTATAGTCGACTTGCGCTTTTCTATAGTCAACTAAGTCTATTTACAGAGAGTTATTTGTTCTCTAGTTTTCAAACGTTTATAAAGTTAGTCGACATATTAAAAGACCTAATAACCTAAGTTTAGTTTCCAGAGAGTTGTCTGTTTGTGCAGTTAGTTATAGTCGACTTGAACCATTAGCTAGTTGACTGACCTAGGCAAAAACACTTTGACTAGTTGACAAATCCCCTATCCTAGCCGACTAATAGTCAGTTTCTGACTGTTGACAATTATCAGATTCTGGTGTTTTTTCCAATATTTTAATATTCAAATTTGAATTAGATAACTATCCTAACTGACCCTTGTTCTCACCTATAAATAGGGATGTTATCTCTGGTTATAATCACCAATTAATTCACAAGTTTTCTGTCCAAAAACACTGATAAAGTTTTGTTTTTCAGAAAATTGTTTTCTACTTTCTATTCTTCACACCATTCTAAACCTTGTAAAGAATTGTGAGTCTTTCTATAAGAAACCTTATTCAGTCATTCACATACAAGATTCAATGTTTATAGGATATATTATATTCAATCAAAGAAGTGTCTTCTTTGTGTAAAGAAGAGGTGTACAGATTTGGCGAAGGGTTTTTGTCAAGTGGTGTATTGAAGTTGATTTTGGGATGTTTCAAAATCAGGATAAGGAAAATCTATAGCTTACTAGGATAAAATCTCTAGTGTTTGCATTTGCATTTTTCTGAGATTTATTCTGTGCATTTATTTTCCTTCAAGTAACTTATATTTTGTGATTAGAATTTTATAAACATTATTCAACCCCCTCTAGTGTTTGTATTGCCTTATTTATAGATCCTACAGGAAGCAAAGAAAAAGAGTAGCAAGGTGAAGGTGCATAGAGATAAGATAATACTCTTGTAATTTAGGTCTAGATTAAAGAGGAATGTTAATACTCTTGTTGCATCAAGAGAAAGGTTAGATCTCTTTGTATCAAGTTATTAATAATCCTCTCTCAAGTTCTCTCCCCGTGGATGTAGGTCAAGTTTAGTCTGAACCACGTTAAATCCTCGTGTTCTTTCTTATTGCTCTTTTGTCTAGGTATTACTAGTTTACTTTACAATAGTTTTCTTTTACAAGTACTGACCATATTGTCAAGTTCCGCAAACGTTGATCCTGGGAGTAATAATTGGTATCGTTGCATATCATTTTCAACACACAACTCTCTACGTCTTGCTTGGAAGTGTACCTACAAGATTTAAATCAAGTGTAGATTTAAGTACCCTAATCTTGAGTCCTTTCATGTTAGTATTCTTGGTTCCCTAAGGCAACCACATTAAACCATAATAATGAAGATTATAATGAGTTGAGAAGTGACCATCTCGCATACAATAAGTGCAAACAAATCTACTTTTATATGATGGAGCATGATGATCAATATGGAACGATCTACTAGCTTTATCATAAAAATTCATTTGATTCTTTCTCACAAAATCATTTATGTTTTTCAAAGAAGAAGCTTTTAAAACATCAAAATCGATCCAAAAGTTGTTTCTTTCCTTTTCAAAAAAAAAAATAATTCTATCCTTTGTAGAAATAGCATCATTCATAGAAGAAATTAAATCACATAATTTAGAATCACAAGAATCATGTAATTTTTTAAGAGTAGAAAGTATTTTAGCTAGCTTCTTATATTCATATTTAAGTTCACAAAATGCATCTTCTAGTTCATCATATGAAAGAGGTTCTTCAGAATCAGATTTTACCTCGACTTCATTTGCCAGATTTTACCTCGACTTCATTTGCCATAAAACAAATATTGGGTTGTGGAGAACAAGTTGAGTCAATTCGTCGTCGCTATCCGTGTCACTTTGCTTTGACTCATCCCAACCAACATATAAGGCCTCCTTCTTCTCAAAGTTTGAGTACTTCTTGTTCTTCTTCTTTCTCTTAGGGCAATCCTTTGCTATGGTGCAGGTTCACCATAATCAAAGAATTTTCCTAAATTATTAGAAAAACTTGTCAAAAAATTTTCTTCTAAAATTCTTGTTCTTCCTTACCAATTTTGACAATCTTCTTGAAAGATTTACAACTTCTTGATTGATGTTGACGTCGCTTTCATCTGATGGATTTTGATCTCCTTTGACTGCAATCATCTTCTTTTTAGAAGACGACTCCTCTTTTTCCTTCTCCTTTTCTTTTTCCTTTCCTGTGAGTTGTACTTTGTGAATCTTCAATTTACCAATGAGAGAATCAATTATAAGTTTGTTGAGGTCATTTGCTTCCTCGACTACCGTAGCTTTTGGTTCCCAACTCGACGTAAGAGATCGAAGGATCTTGTAGTTTAACTCCTGATTTGTATAAACCTTATTAAACGAATGCAATGAGTTAATAGTTTTAGTGAAACATAAAGACTTTACACCAATAAACTCATTTTCATTCATTTTAAATAATTCATATTTATGAACCAAACTACTTATTTTGGATTCTTTCACTTGGGGAGTACCCTCATGAGTAATACATATTTTTTTTCAAATATAAAAAAGTAGTTACACAGGTAGAAACTCTATTGAACTCATTTAGTGTGAGTCCACATTGAAGAGCTTTTAAAGCCTTCACATTGAACATTACCAACTTTTTTTTCTCATTCATCGAAGCTCGACCTTTGGGTTCAACAAATTTTTTAAGACAATATTTAAGGTATCAATATCAATGTATCTCAACAAAATTTTCATTCTAGCTTTCTAATAAGAAAACTTGTTGTTGTTGAAGAGAGGTGGTCTATTGGTTGATTGTCGTTCTGGACAAACTCCATTAGACTCCATTGCCATATATCTTTGCTCCTTAGTTGTTTGATCAAATAAAGTGGAGATATGCTCTGATACCAAATAAAAAACACCCAGGGATGAATGGGTGATTAAAAATTAATATGGAGTAAATGTAAATAACATAAATAATGTAAGGAGAGCAAGTATGAAAAGAAAACACAAAGATAGTGATGTAACCTTGTTCAGTCTCTTGACTTCCGTCCAGTCCTCTCCCATGGAGATTTTTTCTCACTAATGTAGGATCTAAAACTAGGCAACAGAAACACTAGAGGGGATGAATAGTATTTTAAAAAAATTTATACAAGAAATGTTAATAACTTACAAGAAAGTAAATATACACAGAATAAAACTCAAAAATACAAACACAAACACAAGAGATTTTATCATAGTTTGGCCCTCTTGACCTACATCCAGTCCTTAAGCAATCTGCTAGAAATTTTCTTTAACTTGATTTTGAAATTCTCAAAGCCAAAATAGTACACCACTTGATAAACTCCTTCGCCAAATATATATACCTCTTCTCTACACCGAGAAGACTTTTTTTGAAAAGGGTACAAATTGTCGTATAAGTTTTGACTTTTGTGAGAAAGTGAATATACAAGTGTCTTATAGTGGAATTCTCAGAATTTCTTCACTACGATTGATTTGGGTGAAGAAAGAATCAAGCAGGGAGTTTTTCTGAAAAATAGAACTTTTAGACAAAATTTTCGATATGAAAGTTGTGTAAAAACCAAAAGAATCAACCCCTATTTATAACTGGAGAATTCACGCAGTTGGGGTGGTTATTGGATTTGAATTTAAATTCAAAAAGAGTGAGAAAATACCAGAAAATCAAAACTCATACAATAGTTCAACAGTCAGAAACTAACAGTATAGTCGACTAGAAGTAGGACTTAGTCGACTAGATATGCATAATTTGTCTAGAGTAGTAGATTAATGGAATGGAGTAGAGACTAGATTGTAAAGAAACTAAAATTATGTCTCTATTGAATTTGTATTAGTCGACTAGGATATCTATATTAGTCGAATCGATTAGATACAAATTAGATTTATAAAAAATAATGTTCACCTATTAGTCAACTAGGGTATTCTATAAGTCGACTAGGGTTGGTTTCAAATGTAGAAATATGTAAATGGTGTTTCTGTAGAACAATTGATAAGTAAACTAAAGGAAAACATTAGTCGACTAGACTGAAAAATTTAGATCAATTGTTCTCCGTTGAACTCTATTAGTCGACTAGTTAGTCGACTAGAATTTGCATCAATTTGTATGAGTCAGAATAACATTCTATGGTCAGTTGACTTGGGTCTATGGTTAGTCGACTATACATGTGTATCCACGTGTGTTCAAGGCTCTATACAAATTTTCTAAAAAATATAGAAAAATTACAAAAAATATAAAATAGCCTTCTAATATCTTGCACTACTTGATCACCAAGTATTAGCTATATCTTCACCAAAATATCCTTCAAGTGTGCTGCAAGACAGATGTGAGTACAAAATAGATATATTAACACAACATATACAAAAGTATCA
This sequence comes from Agave tequilana, assembly GCA_038442645.1. Classification (NCBI taxonomy): domain Eukaryota; kingdom Viridiplantae; phylum Streptophyta; class Magnoliopsida; order Asparagales; family Asparagaceae; genus Agave; species Agave tequilana. The sequence continues at coordinate 24,203 of JAVJIF010009305.1, read as the reverse complement.
TAAGTTTGTTATCATCAAAATCTATGAAATTTTAAACATGTGATGAATATGTAGGGACAGTATTCAATATTCTCCCTCTTTTTGAAGATTACAAACAAGTATATATGTATGGATATATATAACACCACTAACTTAAGAAATATATAACACGTGGTAAGCTCCCCCAGCATAAAAGCCTATAATAGTTGTATAACAACATTCTAAACACATACCACATATTATAGAACCATGAACATATTATACACACATAGAACTTCTCCCCCTTTGACATCAACAAAAAAAAAGAAATCAGAAAAGTATACACAAAAGGTTTCGAAATATGAAGACATAAAGAAAAGAAACATGACATAATAGAAGTCTTGAAAACATGACATAAAATTAACTTGAACACAAAGTTCTATTACATAAAAGGTAACATGAAAAACAAAAGAAATGCCTATGCATTCTTGATGAGATGCGTTGAAAGTCTACAGCCCGCTTGAGTATTATGCATCGGACCTGGATGGCGGAGGTTGTGGAAATTGATTCTTGAGAAGTTGGAGGATCTCTTGTTGAGTAGCTTCCAAGGTATCTAACCTAATGTTCATGTTCATGAACTGATCAGGAATCATTCCTTGGTTGTTGAGGAGAGGTTTGTGACTCTAATATACAAGCTTGTTGTGCTTTAATCGCCAATACCTCAGCAGTGAGAGCATTGTAGTAAGCGTCATCAAAGTGGGTGGAAGAAGATTGGGATGGCCTTTGGGTATGGCAAGAGGATTGGGATGCTTGTGGTGGAGGTGTGTCAATAGGCTTCATACGAAGAAGAACTAACCTATGAAAAGGCTCAGAAACCTTGACCACATTTGTTTCAGAGGCTAAGTTAATTTTAAACTTTTTGAAAAATGAAAGTAAGGTATGCTCCATATGGAAGAGATGAGGAGTGTTCTTTCACAAGGGTATTAAATATGATTTGAGCCCAATTGACTTCAAATTTAGCCATGATGGCATAGGCACATGAAGCTAGATCACGGAAATAATAATTGAATCTCCATGTTTTTGGAGAAATGTTGTACGCAAGAATACGACCAATAAGCCTCAAAATCAGTTGAAGCTTATTGTTGGCCATGAGGGGTCCTTGAACGGGAAGATATATGCGAGATAAAACTTCATCATTATCTATAGTAATGTCATGAAGGATTAGATCAGTGTATGGAATATGAAGGATTTTGCCTATGATTTAGAAGTTAGGTAAATTTTAGTCCCCTTAACCAAAGTAGACGAAGTTTCAGAGTTGTCATCTTCCTCATGCACAAGATTTTTAAAGAATTGATATAGCAAAGAGGGATAATATCCTTGCTTAAATTCATTGTAAAACATCTCACATAATCCATTTTGCTGTAAATATGATGATATATCATATTCTGTGAAATCAGAGAAATTGACAAATCTACTTGGAATGATTTCTAACTGAGTTATACGAAGATAATCCGCTCTAAACTAGGATTCTTTAGAAAAGCCCTAAAATCAGTGAGTTGTGAAGAGGAAGAAGATATAGCAAACTTAGTTTTCTTAGCTCTTGATATGATAAAGACAGTAGAAAGAGACTTATAACCTGACAGAGACTGAAATTGGATAGATTTGTGGAAGAAAATCTGGATCTTGAAGATGGAGAACTGATTGTAGTCGACTAGTTCTGAGAGCAGCAGCAGTTTGGAGTAATTTTTAGGGTTTGACCTGATTTGGGAGAGAGGAAGGGGTAAATAGGAGAGGGGTAAATGAAATCAATGATTAGGATTGAATAATAGATAGATCAAATCTCAGATATAAGTCAAACAGGTCTGGTTTTTATGCAAACTATCCTATTAAAAAATATAGATTACCCACATTAGTCGACTAGTTTCAAGTTGTAGTCAACTAATACACTAGTTAGTCGACTAATAATCAATCCTAGTCGACTAATTCTAGCATCTTGAAATAGTCAAGTTTTTGTTTGATGCTACTAATTGACTACTCCATAGTATAGTCGACTAACCAAGGTTATAAGTCGACTAATAAGTTTATAAGTCGACTAATAGCAGGTAAAAAAAATTTATATAAAATGCAAACTATAGGCAATGATTTTTTTTAAATATCATAAATTGCATAAATACCTAATTCTCTTCTAAATTTAATAAAAACATCTTTAAGAGGCTTTATGAAAATATCAGTTATTTGTTTATTGATAGATATGAAATTTAAAGAGATATCACTCTTATTAGCATGATCATGTAAAAAGTGATGTCAGATCTCAATATGTTTTGTACGTGAATGCTGAATAGGATTATTGTAATCACCTCGAGGGGGTGAATAGATGATGTGCTAATCAAATGCAGAATTAAAAATTCAAACTAACAATTCCATAGTAAATGAAGCAAGTAAACAATATTAAACAATTAGGCAACCCAGAAATGTATATCAATTGAACACAAGTAATATCAAGTATATAAAGATATGAACAATATGAGCATGCAAGATATATAAACACAAGTGTGTAAAGAGAGAGATAAGTAATCGCAAACACGGAAGAATTATTTTGAGGTTCGAGCCATTTGCTCTACATCCCCGCCTTCACCGCAATGAAGGATTCCCACTATAACTCGATCTCGCAAGATCACCAATGCTACAAGTTCTCTCAAGAACTCTTGGACTTGCAAGTCCCTCATTTGTTCCCGCAAGAATAATAATACACACGAACCCAGAAGCTCGTCGATGTCGCAACCTCCAACTCCTTCAAATACAAAAGTAGAACACACAGTGATCACTTCTTGATCACAAACAAACACTCTCACAGACAAGGATCCTATATGATAGATTTAGCAATGAAAGGCTTAAGCTTGTGTGAGAAAACTAAATAGATTTGAAAGTGAAAACTCAAGAAAAATTCTTTTGAAAACTCAAGAGAAGCACTCTTGAAAACTCTCATTTGATTTGTATATGAAGCCTAAAAACTTCTTGAGAAAACTCTGTTGAAGATGGGAAATAGGCTCTTGAAAAACTTCATTAAAACTCACCCAAAAATCCCATATTTATAGGCCAAGAAAAACTAGACATTGGGGGTCTAAAAAGTGTCAGAAATGGCCTGTCAGTCGACTGCCGACCAATGGTCATATTTCTGACAGTTGAAGCCTGGCAGTCGACCGGGCGGTCGACCGACCAGAGACCCCGTCTATGCAATAAGACAATTTTGAGCACATATTTGAGGCCTAAAATGTTAGAATTTGGATAAATATATAGGATGAATTTGTATATCTTTAAGTTTTCTTTCAAATAGAACTTAAATAAAATTAATCTGATATCAGAGTTAAAAGATATGAGCAAAATACTGAAAAGTGTCAAATCAGAAAATTGTAAGCTGTTTTTAGAACATGAACTAACTTCAAATCAATATTTGATATCTTTAATATTTGAATCAGAAAATGATCATTGAATAACAAATGTAGCCTTGAAAGTTATCTTTGAAATGCAATTTAATTCACATTTATTGAATATCACAATAAAAAGGTTATAGCAAAATTACTGAAAGAGTATCTAAGCAAATCAGAACAGTCAGCTGCCAAGTTAACCGAGAAAACCCGAGAGCTTTGCAGACTCAGTTGGTCGACCGGTCGGTCGGTAGATCTCTGCTGCGGTCGACCGGTCGATCGACCGAGCTCTCACTCTTTTGTACACATCAGTCGACCACATGGTCGACCGTCATTGCTATCGATCGACCGTGCGGTCGACCGGCAATAACCCAAAAACTATATTTTGAAATTTTCTAAACATCTTTTTAAACCCAATTAAATTTCAATAAATTTTAAGAAAATTCACAAAAATAAGTTCATGTAAATACAATGAGGTACAAATATGTGTGATAAAAAATCAAAACATATTACAAATATGTGAACTCATTTTTGAGATATAGAAATTCAATCTTTAAACCAAAACCGTAATTTCTAAAAGCTAAATTTGAATGGAAACCTAGTTTTTTCAAAACTTGCACAAATACAAATATAAGTTTCTTAAAGTCATTTGAAGCACAATGTATATGGATAGAACCCAATAAACATATAAAACATATAAACTTATTTTCATGAAATCTATTTATAAAACCAAAAACGGTTTAAACAGAAAATTAAAACTTTTGTGTATGTGTATAAGCTTGAGCAATCAAAACTAATATATTCTTTACATAAATTCTAAACTTACAAACTCTTAACTCAAGTCTTCTTCTTGATTAAATCTTCTTCGCAATGTTGACTTGATCAAACACGATCCATGTAGAGCTAAACTCTGCTTGATGCAATTTTTAAGCTTAAGCTCTTGAATCAACACGTGCTAACTTCAAAACTTGATTTTAATGTTTTGTTGAAGCTAAACGTTACCTAAGATCTTGATTGAATATCTGAAACTTAAATACCACAAGATCTTTAGTACTATAACTAAAGAGTTAAGCATTATTAAAACTAAAGTGATGGGCTTTTGGGCCAACAATTATTAGATAAATTGATAGCACTTGTATTATTACACATGATAGGTCAGGTTGTGCTTATAATACCATAGTCAATTGGGGTTTCTTTCATCCACAAAATTTGTGCATATGCAACACTAGCAGCAATATATTATGTTTCTATTATAGATAATGATACAGAGTTTTGCTTTTTGCTGAACCATGATACTAGTGAATGTCTCAAAAAGTGACAAATACCACTATTACTTTTTCTATGGGATTTGCATCCAGCAAAATTAGCTCCACTATTTGATATTAAATCAAATGTGCTTATTTTGGATAAAATAAATCATAATTAATAGCGTTATTAATATATCTAAGAATCATTTTCACTGCTTTAAGATGTGACTCTTTAGGATTAGACTGATATCTAACACATAAACAAATATTGAACATAATATCAGTTCTACTAGCAGTAATATATAAGAGTGAGCCAACCGTATCTCGATATATCTTTTGATCAACACTCATACCATTCTCATCTTTGTCCAAAAATACAGTAGTACATATTGGAGTTCTCTTACTTCTGAAATTTTCCATACCGAATCTCTTGAGAATTTTTTTTGCATATTTACTTTGATTGATGAATATTTTATCTTTTATTTTCTTAATTTGCAGACTAAGAAAGTAATTTAGTTCACCCATGTGACCCATCTCAAATTCACTCTGCATAGTCTTAGAAAATTATTGACAAAGAGTTTCTTTAGTAGATTCAAACAAAATATCATTAACATAGATTTGGATAATCAAACTATCTTTATCCACATGTTTAATGAAAAGAGTTGTATCAACTTTGCCAATTTCAAAACCAGAATTCAAAAGTAAACTTTTGAATCTATCATACCAAGCATTGGGTGCCATAAAAAGCTTTCTTAAGTCTGAAAACATGATTAGAAAAAATTTCATGTTCAAAACCCAAAGATTGTTTAACGTAAGTTGTTTCTTTGATAAATCCATTTAAAAAGCACTTTTTACAACTATTTAGTAAAGTTTGAAATTCATAAAATATACATAAGTAAGTAAAATACGAATAGATTCAAGTTTAGCTATAGGTGCATAAGTTTCATTAAAATTAATATCTTCCTTTTGAATATAACCTTGCGTCACCAATCTTGCTTTGTTCTTTATGACTTGTCCAGATTCATCAAGTTTGTTCTTGAATACCCATTTGGTGCTGATAACCGGATGATCGTGTGGTCGTGGTATAAGATTCCATACATTACTTTTAACAAATTGGTTCAATTCTTCTTACATTTCAATGATCAAAAAATCATCAATAGATGCTTTTTAAATTCTTCTGTTCAGTGAGAGATATGAAGGTAACATGTGTGTCATATCATTCAACTTGGTTCGAGTCTGAATGCCTTGATAGATGTCTCCAATAACTAAATCATGAGGATGATTTCTTACCTCAACATATGCTTTTGGTAACTTAGTAGGGATTCATCTTTGTTAGAAATGTTAGTATCATCATAAGATGTAACAATATTGTCAAAAGAAGAAGTATCTATTATATCATCATCATGTGAAGAAATATCAATAGAAGGTTTAGACAAAGATTCATCAAACCTAACACGTAAAGATTCTTCAATAGTAGATATTTTCTTATTAAAACTTCTATATGCTTTACTATAAATAGAATAACCAACAAAAATAGATTCATTGGATCTAGCATTAAATTTATCCAAAACATCTTTAATACTTGAAAGAAAACATTTACATCCAAAAACCTTAAAATAAGAACAAAAATCTTAAAATAAGAAACTTTTGGAGTTCTATCAAAAAATAGTTCATGACATGTTTTGTTCAAAATAGATCGAATAAGAAGATGATTTCAAGCATTGCATGTAGTAGCAACTGATTCAGCCCAAAAATACTTTGACAAATTACTATCTACAAATATCGTTCTAACACATTCTTATAAAGCCCTATTCTTTCTCTCAACAACACCGTTTTGAGGAGATGCTCTCAGAAAAACATAGTTATGTGTAATATCAAACTTATCACAGAAATTTGTAAAAGATTCATTCTCCTAAGCACCCTCATACCATTCATTTTCCCCCTAATTCTCTGAATGGTAATGAGCACCCTCATACCATTCGTTTTCTCCCCAACTATGAATAAATACCACACATAAACATTTATATATCATTCACTTCCCCCCAACATGAATGCATATCATATATAAACACTCGCATACCATTCGCTTTCTCCCCCAACTACGAATAAACACAACACAATTAAGCACTCGTGTACCATTCGCTTTCTCCCCCAACTACAAATGAACACAACATATATAAGCACTCATGTACCATTCGCTTTCTCCCCCAACTACGAATAAATACCACACATAAACATTTATATATCATTTGCTTTCCCCCTACGAATGTATATCATATATAAACACTCATGTACCCTTCGCTTTCTCCCTCAACTATGAATAAACACAACACAAATAAGCACTCGTGCACCATTCGCTTTCCCCCGCAACTACGAATGAACAAAAAACAAATAAGCACTCGTGTACCATTCACTTTCTCCCCCTACAACATAAAAACATATATGTATCGATAAGCCACACACTCAAGTTCATACCGTTTCCAATGCACACACCACATAGAATTCATAACATGGGTTTCAATATAACACGTGCTTTAACTTAAGCATTTCTATCAATTAAAAATCAAAATTTTAATTACCCAAAACTTATATCTCATAAAAATCATATCTTTATAAATACAAACCCCTTTATATTCATGGGGGTGCAAGATAGTACTCAAGGCATCAACATACATTTAACTTGCCTTAATCAGATCGATACAAATCATAATTGTAATGATTTGCTTAACACGAAGTTCTAGATCTGATAAAAGTCACATTTTTATTAATTCAATACATTCCATATTTGAGAAGATACAAGCTAGCATGCAAGGGGTCAACATATATTTAACTTAAATCAATCCAAACATACTAACATAATAAAAATCATATTTATATTTATCTCATTTTTAGATCTAATAAAAATATCATTTTTACTAATACGAATCAATCCAAACTAACATATATGATAGTTAACATGTTAAGCATGAAGCTCTAATAATCTTAGCATGATCCAAGTATTTTATCATATAAAAATTATTTTTTATTATCATGGGTAAGTAAAAATACCATTTTTACTATACCTAAACTTCGTAGGAGAAGTAAGCTAAGAGAAACAACTTGCCTTGCTAGGCATGGGGGAATGAAATTGATGATGAGAACTTGAAGAAAAGAACCATGGCCATCTCCATCTCCTCCATCTTCTTCTTCTTCTTCTTCTTCTTCTTATTTCTTTACTGCCTCTTTCTTTCTCTTCTCTTCTCTTCTCTTCTTATGTGGCCGGCCAAATGTGGAGAGGACAAGGAGAGGAAAAATGGAGGAAAGGGAGGGGAAGCTTCCTTTTAAAAGAAAGAAGTGAAGTTCAACTTTTCTTCTCCAAGAAGAAGCAAAATACAACTTGTCTTCTCCAATGTTCATGCATGTTCTAATTGAAGTTAATTAGTGTTAATCCTAATTAATCAACCCAAAAACAATCATATCATTAATGAGGGGCCCACCAATGATTAAATAATTAATTATATTAATTTCAAAAAAATTAACATTAGCACTAATCACTCATTAATTCAAAAATTAACAAAAAAATTCAAAAATTAAGATTTTTATCAAATACTCAAAAGTATGCAAATAATGATAACATATCATCAAAACAAATAAATTATGAATTTAAATAAATTTATAATTTAAATATAATAAATTCAAATTCCCGGGTGTTACATTCACACTACCTAAATAAGAATTTTGTCCCCGAAATTAACTATCAAGGTAAAAAAGAAAAAAAATCATACAAATTAGATTAACACCGTTATGTATATCTAGCTTCTATTTGCATGAAGCTGGTATGTCGAGCAAAAGAATCCAAATAAGAAAACCCTCATGTATATACCATATGTCTCGCGCAGTTAGAGGCTAAATATACGTAATCCATGTTAATCCAAAATAAACAATACAAGCAAACATATGCAATGACTATGTGTATTTAGTGGCTACTCACACGAAATTTAGTACCGTGAATCTCGTGTGATCACTTGTTATATACACATAATGATGTTAATAACTACGTGTATTCAGCCAATACTAAATACACATAAGAAACTAATAACCATGTGTCTTCAACCCATACTAAATACACGTGAGAGAAATGATGATGCAATAAAATAAATATAAACAGCCCTACAAAGTACCGCATCAGTCAGCGACTATCGGACATTCACAGAAATAAACAATATTATCCTAAGCGGTTAACACAATCAAACATTGGTGCATACCGCACTCAATGCTTAGAGTAATACATACTACTTAAATCAATAATGTCGACCATCAGAACGAACACTCCCCAGTCCCAATAGACTCTAAGCCTATCAGCAGGCAACAATATCAAACATCCTCAATCACATAGGTAGGGATATCAACCTCCCCACCTCAACATCAATCTAGGAGAATCATAGTTCTCTCACATCAAATAAACAAATCAAGTATATCTCAAACAAATGTAACATGACTCATCCAATTAGTTTACAAAGAATAGACTGTCAAGCTATCATGTAGATTTAAACTCGATTGTTGCATATAAAAATAATATCATATAATACTATAAATTCAAACAATCGTCCTCACTCAGACTCCAAGTAGTACAAGTCCCACTATAGCGGATTCAACGCTGGAAGAATTCTAAAGAATCCTGTACTAGCGCCAAAGTCAGACATAGGTTATGAAATCCCTAGGAAACTAGAACTTAGAGCTCTGATACCAACTGTAGTGACCCCAACTTTCCACGCACCAGCTGCGTCGATTAGACTGCAGTCAGGGTAGGATCTTTAGAGACGTTATAATGTGATACATAACTCAGGTAGTTCAAATATGCATATATGGCAGAAAAACTAAACAATAAGAATAGAAGACAAACATGAGAGAGAAAAACATGACATATACACAGAGTCATAAAAAAAGAACTAAATTCAAGTTTGAATCATATACAACACTGCATAGGCTCTCGGCCTCAAGGTAAAGTACTACACATACAATAGCAACATGGATACATGATATACAAAAAGAAGAGACTTTACAAAGGAGCACTCTAGCTACCTATAGGATGTAATGACAACTACTCTGAATCTCCGTCATTCAACGTCTCCGGACCACCTGTGAATAACCTCAAAGGGGGAGTGGAAGAATCCACGATATCAATGCACCTGCAAGTCAAACTCAAAGGTTACCTCCCACCATAAGTCAAAAGCGAGCTCATAAAGGTCAGGGAGACAAACCAAAAAGGCTAGCATAAGAGGTATCACTAAACATACTCATATAATCTATGAATAGAAAATATTATACATAGTATGATAGTGGATTTAAACAAAACATAAGTGTGCATAATCAGGTGAATTGTGTCAGTGCATGAAACATGATATACAGCTAATCACTAATGATAATAACATCCATTCAGGGTAATAAACCCTATGCACAAACTATAAATCCTTTAGGAATAATATCATATTTCTACCCTTTATACAAAATACATATAACATTCACTTTCTCCCTCAACTATGAATAAACACAACTTAAATAAGTACTCGTGTACCATTTGCTTTCTTCCCCAACTACGAATAAATACCACACATAAATATTTATATACCATTCGCTTTCCTCCAACTATGAATGCATATCATATATAAACATTCACGTACCATTCTCTTTCTCCCCTAACTACGAATGCACAGAACAAAAATAAGCACTCGTGTACCATTCGCTTTCTCCTCCAACTACGAATGAACAAAAAGCAAATAAGCACTCGTGTACCATTCGCTTTCTCCCCAACCTACGAATAAATATCACACATAAATATTTATATACCAGTCGCTCCGCCCCCCACGAATGTATATCATATATAAACACCCATATACTATTCGCTTTCTCCCTCAACTACGAATAACCACAATACAAATAAGCACTCGTGTACCATTCGTTTTCTCCCCCAATTACGAATGAACACAACACAAATAAGCACCCGTGTGCCATTCACTTTCTCCCCAACTATGAATAGGTACAACATAAAGACATATATGTATTGATAAGTCACACACTCAAATTCATACCGTTTCCGGTGCATACACCATATGGAATTCATAACATGGGCATTAATATAGCACATGCTTTAACTTAAGCATTTCTATTAATTAAAAATCATATTTTTAATTATCCAAAACTTAGATCTCATAAAATATCTTTATAAATACAAATCCCTCCATTTTCATGGGGGTGCAAGCTTGTACTAAAGGCTTCAACATTATTTAACTTGCTTTAATCAAATCGATAAAAATCATATTTTAATGATTTGCTTAGCATGAAGTTCTAAATCTGATAAAAATCACATTTTTACTAATGCAATACATTTCATATTTGAGAGATAGCATGCAAGGAGTTAACATATATTTAATTTAAATCAAGCCAAACATACTAACATGATAAAAATCATATTTTTATTTATCTCATTTTTAGATCTAATAAAAATACCATTTTTACTAATGCGAATCAATTCAAACTAACATATATAATAGTTAACATATTGAGCATAAAGCTCTAATAATCTTAGCATGCTCCAAATATTTTATCATACAAAAATTACATTTTTATTATCATGGGTAAATAAAAAATATCATTTTTACTATACCTAAACTTTGAAATAATGGGGACAAGCAAGCTAAGAGCAATAACTTGCCTTGCAAGGCATGGTGGAATGAAGATGATGATGAGAACTTGAAGAAAAGAATCATGGCCATCTCCATCTCCTTCATCTTCTTCTTCTTTCTTTTCTTTCGTTTCTTCCTCTTTCTTTCTCTTCTCTTCTTTTCTTATGTGGCAAGCCAAATGAGGGGAGGAAAGGGAGAGGAAAATGGAGGAAACGGATGGGAAGCTTCCTTTTAAAAGGAAGAAATAAAGTTGATTGTACACATTTATTACATATATATTATTCCATTCCTACATCTATCTTGTAATAAATCATGTTAATTTCTTGTCTTGATGTCTTATTTTGCATGTTTGTCTTAATGAAGGGAGAGAAGATAAGACCAAATAAAAAACAGTTAAATTCCGATTTAATTGGAACTATTTGGTTAACTGAAGATAAAACCAAATAAATACAGTTAAAATTAGATTTAAAAGAATCAATTTGGTTAGTTTAAATAATCAAGAGATAGAGACAAATTCAGAAGTAAAAAGGCAACCCTATCAATATACAAAGAGATATCTAAAGGATTGTGATGTATATTCAGAAGATTCAGAGAGATAAAACATAATCTAACTGAAGATCAACGGATAAAACAAAAATTATCTCTAACCTTATTAGAAGATCTTTTCTATTAGGCAAGAAATTTTGCCCCTATCTTCATACGTCCTCCCTCATCTAGTTTTGGCTATAAATACCTGCCTTTCTGAAGGCAAAGAGTTCCATTGAGTAGATAGACTTTAGGCTAGGTTTTTACTTAAGTTTAGTTTAAGATTTTATTTTTCTCTTTATGTAACTTTCAGATTTATTTATGAAACTTAGAAGAGAGAAGAGTTTCATGAGAGAATGAGAGAGAAACTTGTACTGAGCGTGACAACGGGGTATGTAATCTTCTTTTCTTTCATCGTTACTTTATTGAATCTAAAGTTATATTCTTTATTCTTCATTTATGTTTTTCTTCTATTTTTCTCGAGGCACTTGTAATCCAAATGAATCATATAGCCTCGAAAGTGCCTTGCTCTTGCAAGTTTCATTGATGGCTTTTGCTGATGGATAGCCATTTCTAAATTAGTTTAAAAGTGCACCTTTATTTCATAGTTTAGAATGAGAATGGGGAAGATCTTATACGCCATGCATTGATCGCCTTCAAGCCAAGGTAAATCATTAAAACGGATCCAAGCTAAGCAAGCTTCAAGGAGGTAAGTAAGTATTTGTTTTATTTTATTTTTTTAGCTTTCTTTTCATTTATTAGGTTAAAACATACATCTTAAATCAACTCTTTCTTTATTCTTTTTCATTTCTTTTCAACTTAGCTTTTAAATACCAACAATCACCATCTTCTTTACTCTTTTATTTTTTTTTTCAAATTAACATAGCTTTTTTCCTCTTTCTTTTAAAGAACAAAGAAGAACTTTTAACTAGTTTTCATAACTTGAAAGAAACTTACTAAAAGCTTCTAACGCATTCCCTTCTTGTGGATCACGACCTGCATGCCACTTGCTATGGCGGTGAATTTAGAATCTTGCAATCTATTTCTAAATTCTGTATTTTTTGTGCACCAGGTTTCTCTCAATCAAATTTTGGCGTCGTTGCCATGGAGGGACAGTAAGTTTTTTTTTAAAAGTTTATTTAAACGATTTAACTTCTTTCTTCTCTGTTTTTGTGTGCAGGGACTGATTTCAGAAATCTAAAAATTGCAGTGGACAAATTGCATATTTGAGCCTCTGCTCTAGAAAGCAGAGTCGGGGGACCTAACTTTTATCGCGGAAACGCGGCCAAAGCCGCGTTTACATGGCAAAATAGGGAGGACTGCTAACCTTCTTACTTGCAAGTTACTTGAATTAAAAAGTTTAGTCTTCTGCAGCATCTAGTTTTTCTTGTTGAACCTATTTGGCACACTGTTCTAACTCAACAGAAAAATGATGATTGTTAAATGCATAAAATGGTTTAGACTTTACATTTAGGCACGTGTCTAATTCGTTTACTTTTTACATTACTGTTGAAGAACATGAACCAAGGTATGTGTGCATTGCATGTAGATTAGAAAACACATTTTAAGTGATTCATATTGCTTAAGTGTTACTTATACTATATACTTGTATACTGCACGGCTTGTCCTATAAACAAGATAAGGTGGGAAGTCATTACCCTTACTTAGCCCACAAACCATCTCCTCACTGACTAACTCATCCTAACTTAAAACTAAGTAGACGTTGGCCCTAGGCACATCTCGAACTCAATAGGAGGCTGACCTAAGGAGGAACTTGTTAGAATTTGCCTCTTGCCACGGTGTCAAAGGTTGGAGATTGAGAGGCGAAACCTTAAAAAATAGTGATTTGGCGTAATTAGGCTCGTTGCTTAGGCACGGATACCTCCCACTGGTCTTACCTCTACCTGGTCGATTATCTTGTGATCATATTCTGTAATATACCCCCTATGGACAGTCTAACCAGTTAGGAGTCGTGTAGGTTTAAGAACTACCTTAACATAGGCTAGACTTTTCTTTCTTTTTATTTGTTTGTTTGTTTTGTGTAAAATGGATTATAACAATATTTTTTTCAATTTTAATAGTAATCCATATTACACCCCGACCTTTTTCAATTCGGATACTACCAACCCGGCATATCATAAATTTAACCAACCAAGTATGTCGTATTGGTCTTATCCGAATCAACACATATCCCAGTCCCAATACTATGAACAAGACTGAAATAATCATCTCTATTTTTTACAGAGTCAGTAGGGATACAACTCCCCTGAGTCATATTATCAATCACCTTTCCAACAATCTTTTTCATGTATTCCTTTTTCTGATCAACCTATAGAAGAAGAATCTAATATAGAAAGGAGTAGGAAAGTCATACTTGAGTACTTGCAATTTCGAAATCCAACAGACTCAAGTATTCCACAAAATTCTCAAATCCAAGCTCCTTACTCCATTTTCAAATCCCACCACAAGAAGAACCTACTAACTTAGAAATGAGTATAGAAAATCTGATTCAGTCTGAAAATAATTTTACCCAATCTATCAATAGGCTAGAAGTACAAATGAGTCATTTAATGAACATTAGTGAAAGATAGGAATGAGAAAACTCTACCTAACACATTTTCAACCATTCCCAATTGCCCTAACCATCTTGATAGGAACAAGAATCATAGTGTCTTAGAGATTTTAATCAAGATTCAATTTTAACACAACATACTGAACTTGACCAATCCCAAACATTGAAAAAACTGGCAAGTTTTTATTTCAAAAAAAATTGGACTTGAATATGAATGTGACCCCGATCCACTTTGTGATTCAATTTCAATTTTTGAATCTATGTTCACTCCGGTATCCTTACCCAATTTGGACCCATTTTCCGAGCCAACAATGATTCCCATACCCATAAATTTTGAAATTGAACCACCAATTTTGGAAAGTCACATTCCATTGATGGGAAGAGAATGAGAATTTCAACTCTTTGATTTGGACTCAACTCTTGAACCGAAATTAACCCTTGAAACTAAACTTGATTTGAGTCATATACCTGAGCAATGTTGGTTTCCGTTCCTTTCATCCCAGAGCCCAAATCATTCATTTCATAAAAGCACATTCTATTGTTGGACAAAGATATATACCATAATGACTCAATGATGATTTATCAAGATTGATCATCTAAAGGGAATGATTTTCATGATAGGATTATGCATGATCCTATTCATATTGGGATTGTAAATATGTAAATAGTAAGAGGTCACCCAAGGTGCATTCTTAGATAATCCACAATATTTAGATTGGGTAGCAATGTTTGGCCCAATCCGATCACCACTGGAACCATCACCTTGAGGTAACATGTTTTCTTCCCTTTCTTCTTTTCCATGCATGTATGCATTTATTCATACATTGATGAAAATGCATGAGATAGGTGGGGGAGGATTCTAACATAACATAGGTTATTTTATTTAAAAAAAAATATTTAACATTTTCTTTGCTTTAAAACTTTTTAAAAAAGAAACAATATTTTGACCTATTTTTTGTAAGAAATTAAGTTAGTTTTAAGGAATAAGAGAATCATAATAGGATTTCTTATATATGGTCAAAATAAAATTATTTGTTTGATTTCTAGAATTAGGAAAAAATTAGAAAAGTAATTTAGTCTTGATTTTTACCTTGATGAAATATGCACACTTTATAATATAAACTTACACACTTAGGGTTCAAAAACAAAGATTCTTATACTTTATACAAAAAGAAGAAAAAAAGAAGAAAAAGAATCTACATATATATGAAAAATAAACAAATCTAATTATTGATTAGTTAGGTGCTTTGACCTAAGCAAGCCTTGGTATTTATGCAAAATGTAATTAGATAAATTTGGAAAAATATATAAATATATATATCAAAAATTCTCTGATTAAGTGGGCATTTGTATCTAAAAAGGCATAAGTATTCACGCCTAAAAGTGGTCCGTATAATTAATAAAATCCTTAAGTTTTGTTGTTTGCTCGAGTCCTTAAGTCCTTGGGGTGTTTTCTCACCCGGTGCCGTAAGACCGTTTGGTTTGGGAGTCACTAACCAAAGGCTCATTACATGGCCAGATTAGAAAGCCTAATATAACCAAGGGATATTACCATCAAATTCTTTTGTAAGAATAAGGCATAAGAGTTAAAATTAAAGAATCCTGAGTTAAAATTTTGCGGCCACGAAAGTGCATATTGAAAGTACACCTAAAGAGGGGTGAATAGGTGTATGGCTAATCTACAAATAATGCGGAATTAAAAAACTAAATGCAACAAACTTAGTGTAACCAAAGAGTGTAGCTGAATTCCCGGTGAAGGGCTCTGGACTAACTCCTCTTGATTCCTCTGAATAAGAGTTGAGGTGCTATATGAAGCTCTCTTGGTTTAACACAAGTATAGGCACACACAAACAAATCCCAAGCATATAATATGATATGACAATATGAATCAATGCAAGGCACAATATAAAAGAGAGAGAGTAAGAGAAAGTGGATTAAACGTAAACACAGAGATATGTTTCGAGGTTCGTGCCCGCAACTCTACGTCCCCGCCTTCACATAGAAGGATTTCCACTAACTCGTCCACACAGGGAACCTCCACTGAGGATTTGGGCAAATACAATCGGGAGTACACAACTCCTCTCTCTAACAAATACAACCTCTACACTTAGAGGCAAGGCACAAACCAACACAACATCCACCTCTCACTAGAGGGGTACCAACAAGCTCAATCACCTCTACACTTAGAGGGATGACACTTAGCCAAACAATGATCAATCTCTCACAAGAGGGATTAGGCTCAAAGCCACACAAATACAATTACCTCACACTTGAGAGATTCCAACACAACCTCCACGATCATCTCTACACAAGAGGGATACCAATATTATCACCTCTCACTAGAGGGATATCACAATAAATGGAAGGTTTACAACTTGGTGGTATTAACAACCACAAACTAATTTTCCCACAAAAATAGATCCTAATAGATAGGATAGATAAATAGGCTCAAGTGTGAGAATATAAAGAGTTTGGAATCAAAAATACAAAGAAAAACTCTTGGGAAAACTTCTAGAATATATATAAAATGAAGATCAAAACAATCCCAAAGACTTCTCCTTTTTCTTGATTTTTCCAACCCTTTAAAACAAATAAGATAAAATCTTTTGCTTAAAAACTCTTTTGAAAACTTGTATATAAACACTAGAAAGAATGAGAATTTTTGCTTTTAGAAATCTTGTTTAAAAGCAAACTCAAATGAGGGTATTTATAGCCCCCACAAAATTCTGCCCGTTGGCAGCTGGAAAGGGCTGAAATGCCCTTCCGGTTGACCGGGCCGTTGACCGGCCAACGGTCATATTTTTGACCGTTGAGCCCACCGGTCAACCGGCTCGGTCGACCGGGACTGGATACAGAGAGCAGAGCTCTCTGTCGGTCGACTAACCCGGTCGACCGGGGCCATTTCTAGATCGCAGAGCTCTGGACGGTCGAACCGGGGCCCACAAGCTCAAACTAATGTGCACGCTTGTGCACATCGGTCGACCGTACCGGTCGACCGACTTCTGCTATGGTCGACCGGTCTGGTCGACCGGCAGACAGCCAGTCTAACCATTATAGGACTTTAAAACTTGGGTTTTATTTTTAATTAAATCCCATAAAAACATATAAATTCCACAAAAATTAGTTCATATCAGATCTTTGAAATACAAATATGTGTGATAAAAATTCAACACATATTTCAAACATTTGAATCATTTTTGTGAGATAGAAAATTTGCCTTAAACTAAAATTTGATTTTCCAAAACTATGATTTTTGAAATGGAAAATCGTTTTCTCCAAAATTAATGTAAATACAAAAACATGATATTGAAACAACTTTGAAGCATGTTGTATATGGATAGAATCCAATATACATAAAATATAGTATATTTTTGTTTTTGACTTAAAAACCAAGATCGGTTAAACCGAAAACCAAAACCAATAAACATGAAACTTGTGTGTGTGTATAGTAAACTTGAGCATATCAACACTATCTAATCTTTACAATGAGATCTAAACAAACTATACTAAAACAAACCGAGGTCATCTTATAGAATGCCGTCTCCAACTCGACTCGATCCAAACGTGATCCACCGAGTTTGACTTCAACCGAGTGCTAGATGTGAACATGACGCTCGAGCTCTTGAATCACCATGTGAAAGCTCCAAAACACCTTTGTTGAAGCTAATCACCCACTAATATCTTGATCAAATATCTGAAACTAAATATCACAAGATTATTAGTAAACTATAACTACATGAGTTAATCATCACCAAAACTAGAGTGAAGGGCATCTAGGCAAGCAATCTCTCCCTTTTTGATGATGACAAAACTCATGGAGTTATATATGCATGGATTAAAGTTAAGCTTCAAAGAAGCGCCCCTTAACTCATGCATAGCAATAGACAATAAAGATATGCAATGAATGCTCAATTATAAATATGCATAAACATGCATAAAACAAACATGATTTTTTATACCAATGAAATAAACATGCTTTTGACACCAATAAAGACTCTATTTTAGAATAAACATGTTCGTAAAAGCAATGTTGCTCTAAATACCAATAAAAATTTCTTTTTTTAAAAATGTAGCTCTTGATACCAATAAAATAATAAAACAATGTTGCTCTTGATACAAATAAAAACTCTTGATACCAACAAAAACAATAAAAAAATGCTCTTGATACCAATACCAAAAAAAGATGCTTTTGATACCAATGGTAAAGGATAACTAATTCAAACAAACATGCATATAAACAAACATGCATATAAACTCCAAAATATCTCTTCCCCTTTTTGTCAATTCATCAACAAAGGGGTACAAACAATAAAAGGTATAAACATATTTTTCTCCCTTTTTGCATAAATCAAAACAATAAAGATATATATGCTATATACATTCATGAAGAGGAGAGACGTGAAGTTAACTCCCCCTGCATAGATACATTCATATGAAAAGAGATGATTAAACCCTAACCACATAAAGCATAATATGCAATGTATAAAAAGAGATGTGAAGCTCCTACTACACACGTGTATTACATATCAAAGAAAGGTCAATAACTTCAATATGACATACACTAAACATGAATCTTACAGAGAAGATGTTAAGCTTCCCTTGCATATAAGTAATACAAATCAAAATGATACCAATTGAAAGATATATCAATTAAGTATGAAAGTATACATCGAAACATCATGATACCAATTTATGATTCCAATTGAAATAAACAAAACAAACAAAAATTTAGATATCAATTGAAAGATATAAACAAATAGGTAAACTTGATACCAATTGAAAAAAAACTTAGTATCAATTAAAAATATTTTTCACTTTTGATACCAATTGAAAAACATAAACCAATCATTTTGGTTAAACACTAAAACATTTTGCAATAGAGATACCAAATAGAGAATAATATCAATTTAATATTCTTGATACCAATATTGAAAATGAAACATATACCAATTGAAAATAATTTTCAATAGGAGCGTATGATACCAAATTAAAAAATTAATATCATTTTTTAACATAAAGAGTGGGAGTAAGATATCAATGGTAAAACAAACCGATTGAAAGGTAAAATATGCATTTTCTCTCCCTTTTTGAAATACTAATGAAAATGATGCATAAGCTTGTATAAGATACCAATTTAAAAATAATTATCATTAAGGACTAAATCAAGCTTAACATGACAAAATTTGTGCTCAAAGATATAAATATATAGTAAGCACAATCAAAACACGTATATATGTATGAAAATATAAATATCAATCGAAATTGATACTATTTGAAGTTGAAGCATACATATATAGAAACAAATATGAGTATACAAAATAGAAATCAATTGTGATACCAATTGAAAACTCAATGAGAATCAAGTGTATAACTCATACTCCCTACCACCCATTTCATGCATAAGTTTAAATAGATTTTTAATAATTCATATAAGGCACGGTCGCCCAACCAACCGCCCTTAAATGGGTAGGGTTTTCAAAAATAAATTTGAAAATAGTTTTAGCACAATTGAAAACTCTACCAAAATGAAGAATACGCAACTAGTTGTATGATAAAATTGTAAACTAGTACGAAATCCTTCAAGTAAGGAATAAAACAAAAATATTCCATGAGAAATATGTAAGTCACACGATCATCAACACTCAAAATCTATAAAGCACATATCATACTCATGAAAATAAAATCATGAGAAAACATCAAATAATGTGAGTGCATAAGTTTTGTATGAAAGACATAGTCATGAAAATAGGCAATAAGCTCAATGTGAAATTCCTTTATAAACGAAAACACGAAAAGCATTAAAATTTAATTTTCAATAATACAACTTCAAGGCATATGTATGTTTTGTATAAACTAGAGTATACATACATATCCAAACATGAACGAGTCCACAAAAATATACGCATGAAGACAAGTGGCTCAAGGATATATATGTATAACTATTAGTTTAGACAAAATAGACATATATGAAGCTAATCACAAACATGAAAACATGCATACAAATAGGAATACAAGTCAAAATGTATGAATCATCAAACTAGGCTATACTAGTACATCTAATGGGTAGAAATGAGCAATCAAACACAAACATAAAATATCTATTTGTGGCTCACTAGATGTACAAGTATTGACACAAGTTTTAATGAAAACTACATCTTAAACATGTAATAAAAACATGAAGCATAAAAACAAAATATATATCAATATGATCATTATGTAAATACACATGTATTAGAGCTATGATATACATAATAGCTAAACAATAGAGAGAACACAAATATGGGTCCATATAAACATGGGTGGTCTCACATGCTATATATGTATGTCAATAGTCTAATAAGCATGGCATATGACATAATGAGGATTAAAATAAGACATGCTACAAATGAATGAATTAAAAGCATGCAAACATAAATGGGAGTAAGAGATTGTTATCAAAACCATGAGGGCAACTTTTTATGTCTCCAAACCATTGTGGTCCTTCTACCAAACTCCCTTTGAAAGTGATGCATCCAAATAGTCACCATTAAGCTCGGAACGCCTCCACCTCACGGCACCATCACACTCCCGTCATGTTAGAGCCCACACCTACATCAAATAAAATAGGAGTGGTCTTTGGTACCCATACTCTTTTGGGTCCATGGGGGTTAGCTCCTTTCCTAACCCAAACAAATTTATTTGCTAAATTTTCATCATGTACTCTATCATAATAAAACTTAGTAAGGTGACCCTTACGTTCACAATGTGTACATGTATACACATGAGCATACATAGTGTTGTGTGCATGAACGCGGGGAGCATGTGTATGCCGTGGTTTGTGCGCATGCAAATTTGGAACTTGTTTCTTTCGAAACATGGATTCCAACCGTGTGTGGTTCAAAGCACATTGGCTCAAAGTGGAGCCCAAACAATCAACACTCTTCTTTAAAACATTTATATCATTTTCAATAATGGAAGAAGAAGTGAAGCATGCAATAGGTGAGTTAGAAGGTGAAGCTACATTAGCATGGCAAACATGTGTGTCAATATCATTTTGCAAAGAAGTATTTTTCTTTGAAAACAAATCTAGCTCTTTTGAAATAGAAGAAATTTTATTTTTCAAAGATTCATTTTCTTTTAAAACAAAATCAAGTTTTAAAGTTAAATCCTCATTTTTCTTTAAAACATTTTCACAATCATTTTTACTTTTCAAAATCTTATTTTCATTTAGGTCAAGATCAAGTTTAGACTTTAATGAATCCCTTTCATTAGAAATCTCATCTCTTTCTTGCAAAACAATATCGAATTTTGAAGAGAAGTCCTTATTTTCTTTAGTTAACTTAAAAGTTTTCTTTTTCAAACTTTATATTTTTCTAAGAGGTTCTCACAAACAATAGATAACTCTTCATTTAGTGCATCAGCATCTATACTATCAAGATCATCAAAAGAAGAGCTAGCACTATCTAGTTGAGTATTTGAATATACCTCAAGGGAGTCATTCCCTTGGACCATGTAGCAATGTTGTTCGGATTCTTTTCCACTAGATTCCTTCTCCATAATGTTTGGCGTTTGAAGCTCGGAGGAGGTCAAAGTGTTCCACACTGCAAAAGTAGAATCACAATGAGAAACCAACATAAGATATTCTTTATTAAGCGTGCTTCTAAGTGCCATTAGGGCTTGTGCATTGGCCTCTATATGCTTGCTATTACCAAGATAGGATTCTTAGTAGCGGCAAGGAAAATATGTAAACCTATGGTCTTGAGATACATACTCATCTTAATCTTCCATACGTCGATGTTAGAAACATCAAACGTTGGAGGGGTCAAGCAATCCATGAGAGTAAACAATATGTGTGCAAATGCAAATCTAGATTAGCAACCAAGATCATACTCCTAGGTGGTTAAACCTAATATCAGGAGCGTAGGCTCTGATACCAATTGAAAGTACACCTAGAGGGGGGTGAATAGGTGTATGGCTAATCTATGACAAATAATGCGAAATTTAAAACTAAATGCAACACACTTAGTGTAACCAAAGAGTGTAGCTGAATTTCCGGTGAAGCGCTCTGGACTAACTCCTCTTGATTCCTCTGAATAAGAGTTGAGGTGCTATATGAAGTTCTCTTGGTTTAACACAAGTATGGGCACACATAAACAAATCTCAAGCATATAAAAATGATAAGACAATATGAATCAATGCAAGGCACAATATAAAAGAGAGAAAGTAGATCAAACGCAAACATGGAGATATGTTTTGAGGTTCGAGCACACAGCTCTACGTCCCCACCTTCACACAGAAGGATTTTCACTAACTCGTCCACACAGGACTTCCCACCCAGGGACCTCCACTGAGGATTTGGGCAAATACAATTGGGAGTACACAACTCCTCTCTCCAACAAATGCAACCTCTACACTTAGAGGTAAGGCACAAACAAACACAATATCCACCTCTCACTAGAGGGGTACCAACAAGCTCAATCACCTCTACACTTAGAGGGATGGCACTTAGCCAAACAATGATCAACCTCTCACAAGAGGGATTAGGCTTAAAGCCACACAAATACAATCACCTAACACTTGAGGGATTCCAACACAACCTCCACGATCACCTCTACACAAGAGGGATACCAATACTATCACCTCTCACTAGAGGGATATCACAATAAAATGGAAGGTTTACAACTTGGTGGTATTAACAACCACAAACTAATTTTCCTACAAAAATAGATCCTAATAGATAAGATAGATAGATAGGCTCAAGTGTGAGAGAACATAAAGAGTTTGGAATCAAAAACACAAAGAAAAACTCTTGGGAAAACTTCTAGAATAGATATAAAATGAAGATCAAAAACAATCTCAAAGACTTCTCCTTTTTCTTAATTTTTCCAACCTTTAAAACAAATAAAGATAAAATCTTTTGGCTTAAAAACTCTTTTGAAAACTTTTATATAAACACTAGAAAGAATGAGAATTTTTGCTCTTAGAAATCTTGTTTAAAAACAAACTCAAATGGGAGTATTTATAGCCCCCACAAAATTCTGCCCGTTGGCAGCTAGAAAGGGCTGAAATGCCCTTCCGGTCGACCGGGTGGTCGACCAGCCAACGGTCATATTTTTGACCGTTGAGCCGACCGGTCGACCGGCTCGGTCGACCGAGACTAGATACAGAGAGCAGAGCTCTCTGTCGGTCGACCGACCCAGTCGACCGGGGTCATTTCCAGAGAGCAGAGCTCTCTGGACGGTCGACCGACCCGGTCTACCGGCCCCCAGCTCAAACTGGCGTGCACGCTTGTGCACGTCGGTCGACCCACCGTCGAACGACTTCTGCTACGGTCGATCAGTCCGGTCGATCAGCAGACAGCCAGTCTAACCATTATAGGACTTAGAAACTTGAGTTTTTATTTTTAATTAAATCCCATAAAAACACAAAAATTCCACAAAAATCAGTTCATATTAGATATTTGAAATACAAATATGTGTGATAAAAATTTAACATATATTTCAAACATTTTGAACTATTTTTTGAGATAGAAAATTTGCCTTAAACCAAAATCCGTATTTTCCAAAACTAGGATTTTTGAAATGGAAAATCGTTTTCTCCAAAATTCATGTAAATACAAAAACATGATATTGAAACAACTTTGAAGCATGTTGTATATGGATAGAATCCAATATACATAAAATATAGTATATTTATATTTTTGACTTAAAAACCAAGATCGGTTAAACCGAAAACCAAAAACCAATAAACATGAAACTTGTGTGTGTATAGTAAACTTGAGCAGATCAACACTATCTAATCTTACAATGAGATCTAAATAAACTATTCTAAAACA